>JAOSBN010130081.1:0-29429 GCA_027563595.1 Erythroxylum suave
CTTGAATGTGTGATCATAAATTGGTTGTGATTGGGCGAGAGAGAACCTACTTCGATAAGTCACGTGCACGTTGACCCCTTTTGCCTTCTCCCGGCAGCCCGCTTGTGGCCCACGAGATCCGAAAATGGACTCGTCGTGTTTACGGTAAACTTCGGTTTCCGTCGTGTTTAGGGAACTCTGGAGCCATTTGTTGTGCATTGCATTGTGATATGTTAAGTGATACATACGCATACATGATTTACAAATGCTCATGAAATCCTTGATAAAACAAGAAATTTCAGAAACATGTGGTGTAGACACCATGAAAGTTTTCTACGGCAAGAAAAATGGTTTCAAAATTTTTTGCTTATCTTTATTATAAACTTGTTCCCACGAGCTTTCAAGCTCACCCCCTTTCATCCTCATCTCTAGGTTTCGAGTAGGAGATCGGATGAAAGAAAGTCAAGCCATCTATTCGTTTTGCTTATTTTGTAAATTATGTATTTTGGATTTTTGGGATGGTTTATAAATGGCTTGAAATGCCATCCAAGTTTGTAGTGTATTTATTTCGGAAAGTAAATGATACGAATTCTTAGAGGTTATGCATGAAATTATGTACCGAATTAAATTATGGATGGGATTGTCTATGATTATTGAAATGATTTGTTAGTAAATATAAATGTGATTGATTTTTGGATTTGGATTGAATTGGGAATTTGAATATGGAACTGAGGTATTGAATATGATTTGGGATGGCATGGTGACCTTGTATGAAGACTTGAATTATGATATTATGTATAATGATTATGACTTGTATATTGAGTTGAAATATTAATAGGAATTGGATTTGTAAAATGTGTTTTGGATATGGATATGTAGATATAGGATTGCATTTGTTGTGTTGGATTCCGGACGGGGAGTCCGATGATGCTGGCTATTATGTGATAATATAGAAGTGCATTTTGAACACTTTGCAGGTTTGGGTTAGTTAGAATGCAGCCATTATGCTGCCGAAATTTTGATACAATTGGTAATAAGATGGATTTTGGGAAATTGTTTGTGTGTATAAGAAGTTTGATGAAATGAGAATTTTATTGAGGGATTTTTCCATTTGAGGAAAGTATGTGGATTTGAGTAATATAAGATTTAGATAAAGATGGCAGGAATGAAAAAAAAAATTATACCGATTAGGACGGACTTTCAGATGAATTAGTTTTAAAGTTTCCAACGTGATAGTTATTTCTAAGATTTTGTTCCAGGATGTCGGACATTTGTTTGAGTTCGAATGAACCATTTGTTCCGCTGTTGATTCGATACGTTTCGATTATTAGTTCGCCTTTCATTCGCTTTGTCTTTTGAACCTTTGATTCGCTTCCGCTTCGCTTTCGATTTGCTTTCGATTCGTCTCCGTTTTGAAATTTCGTTTTGTTTTTCGATTGGGGTCCGGTTCCCGGATCGGGTCCCAACATTCTTACTCCCACTACTTATCTTGAGAACCATTCTCCTATAAGTATACATTGAATCAAACAACTTGTTCAATGAAGCTGTAAGATTATATCCAATCTCTTGGATATCTCATAACCTTTTATTATCCAATTTAGTTCTAAGCTAAATGGATAATACATGCTTCAGCTAAGCATCACATCCTTGAACCATTAACTTTGACTCTTTCAAAGACCTAGCATTTCATATCTAATATGAAATCTTGCTAATTAATTCAATTGGAACTATTGAAGGTAAGTTATTGTACTAGGCATCACTGTAAAAGAAATAATATTGCATTCTACAATACCTCATATTGCATTTTCCTCCTTACATAAATCCATACTTTTATGAATTTAACTATGAAGCTATTTACTAGAGAATCTCATTCCCTATGAATAACTAAAAATATAAAAATTTCCACAAAGATCTCATCCATGTGCTTCAGCATTCTCAATACTTAATTTCTACTTAGATTTAAACAGTTTGAACTTTTTTAAAAATTTTAAATCATCATTTCATTTATTACGTATGACTATATCACATAAAGTCATTAGTAATATAATGAAATATTATATCATCCTTTTATGAATTGTTATTCCATCCAAAAACATCACATGTATAAGATTTAACAATTCAATACCATTATCATCCTTTCACCAAAGGTTGCTTTGGTTATTCTTCAACTTTACAAGTTTCAAAAGTTCCATTCAATTCATAATCAAAATGATACATATATATCCTAATATGTAACTTTATGATTCTCATTACGTTGATTTAATTAATATGGCATAAAAAGATTGTCTCAGTTATCCAACTTGTAATCCTTGCCGTTAATGTTAAGCATAAGTCTCCTTTGGTCCAACACATGCAAACTCTTTGTATAAATTGGATCAACTACTTTTACTGAACAATCTATTTCTAACCATTCATTGAATATTACAATTTGAATCTAAATTCAGTATCAAATACTCATAAGCATGAATTAGAAATACATATGATCTCTATTATATCACATATAGGCAAGAAAACTTATGCAATATTTTTCTTCTAATGACAACTATCATCATGTTGTTGCTAAGCCTTTAATTGTAGTCCACAATTATGTTTTTAGTAGGCTAAATTAATTGAAACAATTTCACCAAGGTACTGTACCTTTTAGTTCTACTTCCTGCAAACCTTTACATTTTGCTATCATGGTATTAACATACATCTTACATATTGTCTTCAAAGTTTACAAGACATTAGTCAACTCAAAATGCCAACACATTTTGTCATCAATATGATTTTGACATATCTATACAACTTTTTGGACATATCCTTAATGGGGATTATAGCAAAATTGCATAATGAACATACAATTTTCTATCTAACTTGCGAGAACTTTTCTCAAACATATCCTATATCCAAGAACTTGGGTTCACTAAGTATCAACTATACTAAGTAAGGTAAATTACACCAAAAACAAAATAGAAATGTAAGAAAAGCAAGTAATCAATTATATGCCATGACTACCAAATAAGGTTAGGACTTTATTCAAGCATTTGGTTACTCCCACTATTTTATTCAAAACCATAGCCCTCACTACTATTCGAAAAGATTACTTTAATCTCTATAGTGGACTGGGATCCCATTCAAATATAGTTGATCTTGAGTTTGCCCAACAAACCAACTAGACTTAAATTAGGTAGATAACAACTTTATCAATCACATCTCATGTGACTCCTAGATCCATTAGGTGACAACTCTTGCTTAATTATATATTTTATTTATTATTCCTAACCTTGCCTCTAAATTTATGAGATCATAAGTTTGCTCGTCCAAATCACACAAATTTAGTTAAGTAGAATCCACTGTCATAAGACTAAACATGTTCGGGTTAAAGCGACCTTGAGTTTGCTCAACAAACCAACTATAAACAAAACTCTAGTTTATTCTTATAACATTGGAAGGCAACAATCACATTCTCTAACGAGGGATTTAACTTCATTTGTCTCATCAAACATAAATTGCATGTAAAATATCACATATATAAAAACACGAAATTTATCATGCATCCAATATATATATCAACCATATAAATAAAGAAAGCAATTTATGCACTCATAATCAAATTATATGCATAAAATATCAAACTTCGTTTGATTCTAGTTATTGATCTTGATAATCTAAAATAACTTTTCCAACTACTTGGAAAAATTAAAATAGATTAAAACCATTGATTTCTAAATAAATTAAATTCCTATTCCAAATAGAATTTTAATTTGATTTGAAAACAATTTTCAAATCCCATTCAAAACCATATCCAATCATCATGGCTCCTTTGAAAAATTTAATTAAAAACAAATTTCAGTAAATTATTCTTCTTATTATAATTTAGAAAAACTTATTTGTCAAAATTATATAATTAACATATTCTAATCTAATTAGAAGACTATTTCTAATCTCATTAGAAATTATTTTTCTTTAATTAGAAAACTATTTTCTAAAATTGAAAGAAACTACTTTCAAAATTAAATAAAATACTTTCATAGTTAATTAAGAAAGTCATGATATATTATTTATTTAGAGATTGATTTCTTAATTAATTATAAAATCTTTCTTTAATAAATTAGAAACTATTTTCAAAATTATCAAAGAAAGCACAATTTTCTTCATTAATAAATGAGAACACTTTTCAAAATTTAATCAAGAAAAATACTTTTCTAAAAATCTGGAAACTTATTATTCATAAATAAAGAAATAATTTCTAAAATAAATTAAATAATAATTATCTAAACAAATAAAATTATAAATTTAATTTATCTCAATCAAATTGAAATAAATAAATTTAATTAGGAAACATCTTTTTTAACTACTTAAGAAAGCAATTTTCTTAATTTTACGAAGTCTAATTAATTAATTTCAATCTAATTGAAAGTAATTAATTCTAATTTTAGAAATCACTTTTCTAAAATTAGTAAAAAATAATATAATTATTAATCTTAATCAAATTAAGAAAAATAGTTATCTTAATTTTGGAATTGAATGGATAATTTAATTTAATTTAATAATCCAACCCCTTGAAAATAAACTAAATTCCAATACATTCCTAATAAAATAACTCTTTGAAAAAACATATTCAAATAATTGAAAAAATATTTTTCAATTTTATTAAGAGTATAAACTAATTTAATAACCATTAAAATAATTTAATTGAAATTAAAAAATCAAAGATAAATAAACAAAAAGAAAGGCTTCAGGCGAGTGCTGTACATGCGCCACAACCAATAGAATACGTTGACTGGCGCATGTCTCTAACTCTCCTAAAAGGTGGTGGGCGCGTGTGCGACGCGCCCATCGTCTCCAACCTTTCATCTAGCGGTTCTTCAACCACGGACCCATGACAGCTACTCCTTTTGCTCCTGAAACGTGGGTGCGTGTATGTGCCCACATTTTTCCAATCGACGCTCCCCTCGTTTCTGCAGAACCGCCGTCTCTCTCTCTCTATCACACCATCGCTCCTTGCCTCCGACGTCTAACGCAATCGTTGGTCTTGGGTCTTCACTGCATTGTTTGTGGCATGTGTCGCCGGGGAGTGGTGTCGAGGGACGCCCTCGTCGTTGCCGGCCCCATCTCATGGAAGCGCACTCCAATGACCAAGTAACAATGCCCAACAAATACCAGACACAAAACAAACAAAATCGCAAACATCCAAGCAACAACGCAAAGGCAAACAAAAAATGGAGCAGATGCGTATTCGATTTTTTCAGAGTCAACCACACAAACGCAAGTAGCAAACAACTATCAAACCTTCTTATTTTCCAGATCTGGGTTTTTCTTGATTTCCTTAGCCACAAAACACAACCTCAAGCAAACCTCTCTAGCCTCATTAATACCCAACGGACACCAAATGCATAACACATACATAACTTTTATGGTTTCCATAAATATTCAAGAATCAACATTCAATCTACAAATCTTCTTCGCAAACATGCCTAATCACTTTCTAGTTTTTAGAAACAAAAGCAAAATCAATAGACGTGTACACACGGACGCAAGTATGGCCAGATGCAGAGAGAAAACAATTTCCAGATGTATATGGGCAATCACAGATGCAACCCAAAGTAATCACAACAAGAAGAAACAATTCTAGGTTTCGTTCAATAATTAGATCATATCTGATTTTTCAGTTCCAAATTTTCCGATCAATAACAATCAATAGTAGTGCAATCAAATTATAGAAATAAAACTTGCTTTGATATCATTATTAGGAAATCGGGTCGAGATTTGATCCCGATTGTAGCGGAATAATCATGAAACCTTTTCGTGACTTTTAATTTCCCGATGAATAAGATCTATTTAATTCTATAAAATGATTAACAAAAATCATAATATAGAAGAAATTTAATTCGTACCTTCTTCTGAAGATTGATCATCATCTTGTTGTATCCCTCGTACCGTTCCCAAAATCGATCTATCTTAACCACCATAGTCGCACAAATGTTTAGCTTTTAACGGTATCCATAGAACGAGTTGAGAGAACTCTGTAACTGTTACAAAGAGGGTTAAACATTAAGTGCTAGCTCTATAGAGATCAAGCCTATTTATAATAAGCTTTGGACGTTTTAGTAATTTAATTGAAATTAACTAATTTCAATGAAACTTTAATTAGA
Organism: Erythroxylum suave; assembly: GCA_027563595.1. Lineage (NCBI taxonomy): Eukaryota > Viridiplantae > Streptophyta > Magnoliopsida > Malpighiales > Erythroxylaceae > Erythroxylum > Erythroxylum suave. Next base: position 6,117 of record JAOSBN010130081.1, read on the forward strand.
ATTATAAATAACTCTAATTAAATACAAATTATGCCCATATAAGATTCAGTATCTCATATTGATCCTTATTTAATAAATATCTCATATTTAATCATAAAGTTTCTCAAACTTTATAATCAAGTCTAACTTGATTAAATTAACTTTGCTCTCTTCAACTCATTCTATATGTGAGACCCATTAGGTTCCCAAATATGTTGGCAATGATTATAAATTCTAATTCTAATTCATAATTAGAATTAGATAGATTATAACTCCTTTTAATTTATCTTTAATTCTCCAATTAAATAATTTATAATCATAGATCAAGATTGACATCTAGCAACGCATCATGACCACCCAAATATTAAGGAATGTCAAAGTTGTTTTGACTACCCTTTTCATGCCTGATTTTTTCTGTGTAATTCAATCCTTTCATCAACCAATGTTCTAATTAGACATAGAGCACAGAATTAATGTGTCTAATCATATTAGCTCTTTATTTTGAGTCTAATCATATTAGTTCTCTGCCATTAGCTATTAATTTAATTAATGATATTTTAATGATATTTGTAAACTACTTACAAAATATCATTCTACCTTGGCCAAGGATTTCCTGAATTAGAATTAATCGAGAACAACGAAACATTCTCCCTAATTACTTTAGGGTGATGAATCATATCTTGATCACTAAACTTCCTCCATAGAGTTCATGCTATATCTAATGACTACCAATTAAACAACCCATGATTAAATAGATCATAGATAGTGTCAAAACCTAACAATCCCTATACAAGATAACTTTGGTGATCTTAAGTCAAAAGATCACTTAAACAATCATCACAATGAGAATTCCACAGACAAACAAGTAATGTTCCAAATGGATTTCTCATATCGGGTCTGTTCAGTGAACTTATTCTCTAACAAGCACCCATATGTTTGTTTAGGTATCTTTATACTTTAGTCTATGAGATTAACTATTTCCTTCATAAGGGAAAAAAAACAACGTATGCTAGTCTTTTTACGTTCTATTAATGTCCAATCTTAATAGAACAATGACTAGGAACATTTAGGAATAATACATAAATACAATATGAATCTCATAATTATAATCTCATTATAATTTCATTTGCAATGTACAATTATTCCATGATCTTCATCATATACATCTAAACATGTATAAGATAAGTAATACCTTTAAATAATTTGTCACTAAACTACAACCAAAGTGATTGGCTGTAGGGTATAAACCAACAGCTTCCATTGAGCTACTCTAATTAATCTCATAATTTCCTTATTTTCTTATCATGGGGACTAGTGCTTAAGAGCATTTAATATTTCATTGATCACTCTTTGTACAGTATCCAAGCATGTAATACATATGTACTCAATTGCATCATTCATCATGGCAACCGCATTATTTATTGGATGTACACTTATAATAAATGGTCAACTTAACCTTGAGGACTTGCACATATATCACTATCATTTATTCCATCTCCCAGGTCTCATTTATTTCATCTTACATAAGTAGGTTCTAAATCAATTAAAAAATATAAGATACGTAACCATCATAAAATTCTGGTATCATATATAATGATATAACTTGATACTAAATCATAAGCTTTTAACACAATAATTAAACAACTATTTCAGTTCCACGTTCAACATCTCAAAGTAATAGAAATTTGGGTTTTCTTTCAAATTTTTTTATACACTTTAAATCTTATCATTTCCACCCGCATCTTTAGTTTTCTTAATCAAATCTACAAAAATATATTCACATCTACATCAATTCAGATGTGTACAACCACAGCTTAAGACTAATGTCATATTTGACAATATAACCGCAAATACAAATTCATTGAATCTAGGTCTAACTTCCCAAATCATGTAAGATATCCCATACCTATGTAATGAATATTCAATCACATAATCGATACAACACTTTTACTGTCCCTTTTTATTTCTAACCTATTTTCAAACTTTACTGAATCTGCTATGTCATGATATTAAAAACTTTTCTCTTTCTCTCACTCTAATAGGTCATCATTCCTTTCATTATTTCTGATAGTTTAGACTCTTAACGAATGTTCATGTGTGTGACTTATTTAAATGCAGCTAAGAATGGGGAGCAATTGCCACTACGTGTTATGACATGTTCAAAATGCATGTGACATACATTGTGATAAATACCCATGTAAGATGCTAAATCCATGCTCTGATAGCAAAATGTAACATGTCACTTCCACAAAGCATATACCTGACATACCAAAGGATATTCGAGAACATACTTTACGAAAAGGGCACGTTAAGATGGTTAAATTAGTTTGTTTTTACTTTTTAATCCATCACACATAACATAAAACATCTCAATAATCATATTGTTCTATTTTTATTAACAAACATATGCAATCTCAAATGTCATTACATTTCCAAAGTTCATATGTACTATATACAACAAATGAAAGATACAATTCTTGATACAATATAGTTAAGACATTTTCAGGTACAACTGGTCCTGACATTGACCCATATCCAAATGAAGTAGTTATCAGCTAGATTTCTCCTGAACCTGAAAAATAATATTGCAATTTGATGAGTTTACGAACCCAGCAAGTGAACCATCATCGATGTGCTCACTCATAATAGACATAAATATCGCAAGGATATAACACATTTCAATTAGGATCTCACATCAGTTAAAATCATATCACATATATCTCATTATTCAGAATTTAGTACCGAATCATGATATACATCATTCTATGATAAGTCCGTTATCAACACAAGCATTTCATATAATTATTTCATAATGATTCAATAATTCATTTGAATTATTCATATCATCCACGTGTACACAAACATAGCTTATCATATATTAACTCAATTCAGTTATTCTTTTCAATTGTTCACATGATACATATGAAGACATATATATACAATGCATATGAGGCTCCACATTCATTTTTAATGTGTCGAGATCAAGTGCCTATTAGTTAACCCATATCCCTCATGGATACCAGGCTTATTTCAAGTATTGACCTGTATCCCTTGTGGATACTAGGCTTATTTCTTGTTCGGACCTATATCCCTTGTGAATACCAGGCTTATTTCAGGTACTGACCCATATTCCTTGTGGATATAGGGTTTATTTTAGGCTGGCCACTCATATTACGATTCCTTTATCTAATCATACACATCAATGTCATGAAATGCATAATTTCACATCATGTGATATCAATCACTTTTATTTGGTATGATAGTCATTTATCATAAACATTGGATCAGAATCCAGCATTTAACATTCAGTTAAGTATCACTTATTCCATACACATTTGCATTCACATTTATCATCGAACCTTGGTCTGACACTTAATAATAATGTCAAGTAAAACTTATTCAATCAAAATTACATACAATGAGCACTTCTAATACATTTTCGAATAATGATGTCCTCAGATAATTGATAATCAATTAAGGTATGAAATAATCCTAGATTGATACGTGATAAGTTGATTAAATTGTTTGATAAATTGAAGTTGTTAATTGATGTTATACTTTAAGGAAAAGATTGTTTGATATCAATGTATCTAAGTTTGGATTAAAGGAGAGCTAAAGAAAAGAAGATTGTTATACGAATGCAAATGTATTACAAAGGATATAAAAAATGCATTAGGAATGAATGAATTAAAATTAGGAATTATGTGAATACTTGTAATGCAAGAAAAGAGTTAGTGATTCTATGGTTAATGAATTGAGTATGATCAAGTGTACTTGAGGAATTAACCTAATTGCACATTAGCTATATACAAGCTATGATGTTTGAATGATCAAGAATTGTGAATAAGGATAAATATCTGGAAAGTCAATTACGCATGCATCGAAATATGATATATATATATATATATATACACGTGTGAATGATTGAATAATCGTATTATTGAAAAATTAGTAATGTATGAAATTGGTAATGTGTGAAATATGTATGTATTGCTTGAATATAGATACACAAGATTGAATATCACTGTTCCAGATCATGAAAGCAATGGCTAATCTGAAGCATACTGTGAGAAACCTAGATGTTTACTCACTATGTCTAAATTGTTTGTGTTTAGCTTTTGATAATGAATTGTTAATGATTTATATGTGATAATTTTGGACATTAATGGTCCGATGAGTTTGATATTTGGGAATGTATTGGAAGTGTTCTAATTACATATGAATCTGAAAGATATTTGTATTCTCAATAAATTGTTAAATCTCGGACTTAGGTTCGATGAACATGCGATTCGGACTGTGCATTATGAATAATCGTTATTGATCCTATATTTTGTGATTTGATACATCACATTAATATGCATGATCAAATAAAGAGCTTAAAGCTAAAAATTGTGAACTTGGAGCCATTGGCTTTGATATTAATGAGCCTGGTATCCACAAGGGATACTGGACTGTATTTAAAATAAGCTTGATATCCACAAAGGACATGGAATAGTAAATAGGCACTCAGTCATAACAAAATACAAATAAATGGAGTCATGTACGCATTTGCATATACTTCCTTACGTATCGTATGATTGATTAATTTGAATAATTAAAATGTTTGAAATATAATTGAAAGGTAATTGAGATGTTTGTGATATGATACATTAATTTACTTGATATACTTATGCAAGTATGATTCGTGGTAAGGAATAAATGAAGTATGAATTGATATTAATAACTTATTGAATTGGAATATGTCTTGTCTCTGTAAATCTGACTTGAGTGAATACATCGATGATGATTCACTCATTGAGTTTGCAAAAATCATCAAAATTGCAATGTTGTCTTTCAAGTTCAGGGTACATCCAGTTAGACTAAAGTATAACCATTGCAATTGAATAGGGTTTAGTGGTCGAGATCAGTTTGCCTCTACAAATGTCTTCAATTTTATTCTATTAAGAATTGTATTATGCAACTATTGTATAATTTATATGTGAATTGTAAAGTGTAATGACATTTATGATGGAATATGTTTGTAAATGAAATGGGCCTAATGATTAGTTATTGCTAAAAATGTGTTTAATGTTACAAAAGTTTTCCAAAGAGTTAACTGATTGTCTTAACGTGCCATGCTCGTAGAGTATGTTCTTGAAATATCACCAATACGTTCGGTATATACTCTATAAAAGTGGTATATTAGATTCTAATACACTTCATCATCAACATCATGTACATTTCATTCCAATTCAATCATCATTCTCGTTGAATTAAGCATGCCGCAAAGGTTATATTTCTACTTACTTATTAAGCTTTCAATTTCAACTCAAAACATCAAGTACCCTCCAAGAAAGTAAGATCAACATAATCTCAAGGTGAAAAATGACCTAGTTTCCGGTAGCAAGATGAACGCAACAATAAGCTAGTTCTTTGGTTGTTTTGTAAAGGATATAAGTATGATTTTTAGTGTAGAAATTTAGCCAGGGTTAAACTACAATTCAAAGAGAAAAGATTAATGCAAGTTTTGGTGGAGAGACTAAATGAAGATAGCAAAAACTTTGTTGTAGAAACTTATTTCAAAAAGTGCTAGGTCTCCATTTAACCTTTCCATATGTCATTAGGCATGCCTTCTATTTTTCCCATAATTAAGCTTCCTTATACCGCTTAGTAATTAGTCCATATGTCACACAATAATTGATCCATTTGTCAATTAATCACTTGTCCATTTGTCACTCACTTAACTATGCCATATGTCACTCAATTATAGGTTTAGTCACCCTAATTTTTCATGTATGAATTTATCATACCATTTGGTATTTTTCCTAGTCCAAATATACATATTATTTCATGAATCTCCCAATTAATAACAATATTCCATATTTCTAATTGGAATCCAATCAAACTAAAATTCAAGACATAACAACTCACAATTCACAACATATTCATTTCAAATCTTTCATACCCTAGAATATGTCAATTAAGTGTATATACTATCTTTTCATTTTTTACGAAATCATAACTTGTGTGTATATGCTAATGATATGAATGGAAATGAAATGCACTTTCATAAATTCCCAATGTTATTACTTATGTGAAATGGTCTATGGTTCTTAGTATGTTTTGGAAACTAGATATTACAATTATGTTAGATTTTGTGTATTTCTTAAGGTGGAATTACTAGACTCGATTACCTTACTCAAACTAGATAAGGATGATAAGCTTATTGAACAAGTTGTTTCAATATCTTACATATATAGGCCTAAAACAAATCAATAGAAGCAATATTAGAAAGCCAAATGGGACACTTTTTAAACAAATGATTATATTGAGCTCAATTAGCTAGAATTTGAGATTGTCCCTAATTTGATTCCAAACAAGGATATTACTCCTACCAATTATGATCCTAAAGGAACATATAAAAACAATACGTAAGTTCAGTTATTGAATAACTCAATCCTAAGAGTAGAGAACATATGATACTGGACAACAATATAAGGAGCACATTTGAATTACCCCTAAAAAGGTGGTAATATATAAAATCTTTTAGTGAGTTACACATAGAAATTCAAAGAAGAAGAATAAATCCTTTCGTTCCTCTCCTTAATGAATTCCTTATATGGAATATTGGTTGGCTTAACAGATATGATAAAAATGCTTTTTGATCATATTTAAGGTACTAACCATTTCTTTGTAGGAATTTTGGAAAATAAAATCAAGGAATGCAGTTAATGATGCATATCCTTCTTCAAAGGGTACTGAAAGGTTATCACTAAGCACTCTTACAACTACAATGAATGAGTAATAGTAACACACAAATCTATAAAATTAGAGGTCAATTAACAAACTATTAATGATTAGTTAATTGATTTATGCATCAAGATGAAACGACTAAATGTTAGCTTTTTTACAATTTTTATTTTTCCCTTTAATTTGGCTTTCTAAAAGACATCTTTATTGAATAAACTAAAGGATATTTACGGCAATACTATATAGCCTTATTTGATCATTCTTTATTTTAATATCTTGCCTTGCTCATATGAAGTACAGGAAAATGAAATATTAAGGAGCTAAAGATAAATTTTCGTTCTCTAACCTATAACTTTAGCTTACATTTTGTCCATTAAGGCTTAAAACTTCCATCGATCAATCTAGTAATAGTTATTGAAATTCCAAGATAGATGTTGTGCCCAAAATAAGTTCCAAAAATTACCTAGACCATCTTACTCATAAGTATATGGGGTAGTTGTAGTGATTACTTATGGTCATCTCCCACGGAGGTGAAATTGATTCACTTAAATTAATTTTGACCAGAAACTAAAATAAAAGCAATCCTAAACATTCTATCCCGATTGTGGAGTGAAGGCTTTAAAAGAGAATCACAAATTTGCCTAGAAAATAAACAATTCAGCCAAAAGCAAAAATGAATAGAATAATCAAAATGGAAGAATCTTGAGAATTAATTTCACTAATTTAATCTCCTATGCATGATTAAAGAAAATGATTGGTTAGTTGTCTTACTAAAATTAACAGTTTCGTTCTAAATCAACTCAAATAATAAACTAACCTGACCTTCTTATTCAACAAGTTATTATCCGAATTAATTATGAAAATCTGAATACTAATTAGCACTTAGGTTAATATATTTCTAATTCTTAATCTAAGCATCTAAAGTTTCTTACTCCATATTAAACTTGTCCTCTGAGCTCTTCAATTTATACTGGTTTGGCCATTCTACTACATCCATTTGGCTTAGAAACAAAAACAAATAAACAACAAATCTGTAACTCAATCATGTATAGTTAAAAAATAACTACTTTAATTATCAAGAAAAAGAGATCAACCCATCATGGATATCACAAAATTCATCGTCATTAAACACTTCAATCCCATGTTCAACAATATAAGTGAAGCATTTAAGCTATAAACTAAGTAATAACTAAATGAACTATAAACAGATAATAAAAAACAATCAGCTAAGCTATGAAAGTAACAAATTCAATAACAACCAGAAACAAAGCAACAAATGAATAGAATAAGCAAATAAGGATCAGGTGAGTGTGAAGGTCATGGTCTCCTGCTCCTCTCAAGCTTTCCAAATTAGATCTTGCCTCCTGCTTCAGCTTGTTCTCACCAGATGGTCGAAGGATTGCTCTCCTTCTAACTCTTTGCTATGTGTTCACTCAAGGTTATATATGCTAAGTTTTACTATTTGTAACCTTGGTAATTATTGCAAGTGCATGGGTTGTTCGTGTAGTACTTAAGGTCTCGATCCTATGAGCAAAGGAACTAATCCTAAAATCTAAAGGTAGTTAAGCTCGTAATACCTAATTAAACAATTACGGCAGAAATTAAAATTAATCAAGAATCAAATATAAGAAATCAAAGTTCCGAAAAGTCACAAAATAGTCAACTCATTCAAATAATCTAAAAATCAACCTAGAAATGACCAATTGAGAGAAAGGGGGATTTAATTTGAAACCAAAGAAAATTTACCCAATTACGTAATTTTCGATTTAACGGGTCTACAAGATTCTAGGGTGAATTACTCTCTCTCGAGTTATAATCCTTAACCCTAATTGATAATCCCTATTTTAAATTATGGATTGTAATCTCTCGATTTACGATTGACCTAAAACCTAAATTATCTCTAAGCGTCTATTAACTTACTAGGAATCTATGCTTGATCTCTCGTTACACCACTCTACCAGTTTGATTCAACTCTCTCCCGATCGATTTATCTAACTCTAGTTAGCCTAAACTAATGATTTTCACCCAGCTCACCCTCTCAGTTTATTGCCAAGTTATGAAGAATCGAAATTGAATCACAATTAAAACAAGTAGAACATAATTAAATAAACTTTATTAATCTCAAAAACAAAAACCACGAAGATGAGTTTAGACAAAAGATCAACATTCAAAAACAAAATTTCTTAATAAATATCCAAATCTCATAAATCAATGAAATCAAAATTAAAAAAAAATGTCATAATGGATCTCAGAGGTCGTGGCTACAGGAAACTGCTTGTTTCAGGATGTATGTCATGTCAAACATATCTTTGTGTGTCTGTCCCTTCATCTCCTTCCTCAATCACTTGATCTCTCTCTAGGTCTCTCTCGGATTTTTTTAGAATCTTACTATTTTTGCATGACTCTTTTGCTCTCCAAAAACTCTTGGCTGCTGTCTTGTAATGTTTTACTTATTATGTAGCATTAAAATGGTCTAAAAAGTACCTCAAAAATTAAGTTTTCATGTCAACCCAATGCAGGCCACGATCGTGGCCCTGCATGTCACAATCGTGGCCTTGCATGTCACGATCGTGGCTAGTGCTTTACCTTTTCTGTCACAACTATGATCTGAAGTGCACAATCGTGGCCTGACTTAACACTTTCTGTCACAATCGTGGCACAATGTACACGATCGTGGCCTGTCTGCTTCTGGCTCTTCCTTCTTTTTCATAATTGTGGCCAATGTGCACGATCGTGGCCTCTCTGCTTCTAGTCGAAACTCTTCAAATCTCCACCGTTCTTCCTTGTTTACCCTACAACACTAGCACACACATCAAGGTACCTAAAAAATACACAAATTAAATTCAGAGATTCAAACTACCCCATAAATACAGTAAAACACACAAACTAACATATTTAAACACATAACCACACATTCAACACTCAATTGAACACTAAATACTTAACAAATTACACCCTAAAACATCATGCAAAACACAACTTTCAACATCCCCACACTTTAAAATTTGCTTGTCCTAACAAACACAAACTCATAACAATAAGAAACAAGCAATGCAATAATGTGACAATGGATATAATCTTCATGAAATAATTTTAATCTTGGACATAACCATTTGAATTATGGCAAATCATTAATAAACGAAATATATGCCTATGGGCTTTGAACTAAATATACAACTAAATCAAGACCTAAGTGTTAACTTATTTACCCTTTTCAATTGTGCACACACATTAATAATTCTTTGGTCTCTTGGACTTTGTAACTGTTCCCAAGTATAATTCCATAAAAATTCAAGCTTATTATAAGTCTAGTAGGTTTTTATTTAAAACACATTTTTTTATTTAAACTGAGAATTATTCTTTTACTTGAAGGCAAACATTGGTGATGAATGTCGATTTGGCTACTCAACCAAGCCATTTATTAAAGGGTCTTTTTACATGAAGGCACATATTTGTGATATGTGTCAATCCAGTTACTCAACTATTATCACAACTTCAACCAGCTACTAGCTCTATTCATAACTCGAAGGTTAGCGTAATAGCAATTTATTAAACTAGTTCTTTTAATTATTTGCCTACCTTGTTGCTTTTAGCTCTTCGTTTCCATGAAAAATACTAGTTAAGCTCCTTAAGCTAAAAGGCCTTAATTTATGAATGAATGTGACTATCTAGAGGGTGCTAAATTTACACTAAGTCCTAGTTAGGTTGTATATTTATCCAGAGGCCCCCTATTTCACCAATTTCGTAGGCTAATGATTGTTTACAACCTAATAGACTATGTTCAAGATTAAAAATTTTCACTCAATCTAAGCCATTAACATATTCACACATTTCACACAATGCAACGTAATAACTATCATACCATATGCAAAATCACATACAAAAGAAAAACATAGAATTCCTCACCACACTTGAACAACACATTGTCCTCAATATGAGAAGGAGCACACACAACACATAAATGAAAAGAAAGAAGAAATTAAAATAAACACGAAACTCTTAAAATTGATAATGAAAACAAAAACAGAAATACACAGAAATATAAACAACCTAGAACTGAAGGCTAATTTGGAAAGGAAAATTAAAAACGAACAATTGGGTTGGAAATAAAACCTCAGGAGACTGAGGTGGTGATGGTGTAGAAGGTGGTATTTTAGTACCTTAAGATTCAAAATACTAATATAGTCATCGGACCTCTCGGCTCTAGCAACATTGTGTAAGCACCACCTCGTTTAGACTTTTATTGGTTTCAATAATTGCATCCAAAACCTTCGTCTACTGTCAGTCCTCTTCATCCTCTTCTTCTAATTCTTCGTATATGGTTTCCTCTCATGCCTGCTAAGGTGGTTTTGAACTTAAACTCACTTGATCTACCTTAGTCTGCAAATGTGTCTTTTCATTGATCTCCCGCAGACTCATGTTGGTGGAATGGATGATCTTTGCCCGAAATAAGTGATGTGGTCAAGGAACTCAGGCAGAAGGACTGTCAATCTACTTCAAACCACCCCAAAATGCTCTACAATGGTGAACACTATATACCCCATTCCAAGATGATTGCGTCACTTTTAAAGAGTCACTGTAAGGGCATTCAGCACATGTGTGGATGTGCATATCGAAATACTATGGTCCATGAACCATAATATGAAAAGTTCCTTGGTCAAACACTTGTTAGTCTCTAATTTTTCCAAGACCAATTGATACATAAATTTGTGCAGCAGCAATTGTTCATTAGACGAAATAATGTTGTTGTGGGCATTTTTGGCATAAAACCACTCAACCCTAGTAAGCTTATGTCAGTATTAGGAAGGACAGAAGTCATCACGTTGGTCGATGATGGAGGATTCAGGGAATCCACATATGTCACACATGATCTCTACATTCAATTCGTATGCTTGTCCTCCTAATCTAAAGCATAATTCTTTTGTGTTCTTAAAGTCAAGGTTGTGAAAAACTCTAGGGATAGCTCCCCATAAACAGGAAATTGGAACTTAATGAACTAGTCTCACTGGATTCTCTCAACTAGAGTTTCTACCCATTCACATAATTCTAGCCTATCTAACGTATCCATATAAAAGTATCTAGGAACTACCATTTACCTATAATGAAGGGATCAAAACAAAATACCTTCCTCCTTGGTGTAAATAGGAAATGGTCTCCTAAGTCTACTGCTTAGTTCCTTTCCCCCTGTCTCGCGGCTTGTTGTCATCAATACAGTTCTTGTCAGGTTGTTTGCTTGATGCGTGGCATGGTTAGGTAGAGTGTGGAAAATTTTGAGAAGGTCGAAATTTCTAGGAAGAGGTGAGAGTGTATGGATGCTTAATTTCTAAAGAGATAAAATGAAAGTGAAAATGGAAGTGAAAATAAAGTAAGAACTAAATATATAGGAGGTAAAAAGGGTGAAAAGGTAAAAATGTCATTTAAAAATCGTGTCCTCTCCCTACTTATGCATAGTCACAGGCCACGATCATGGCCAGCAGCGTTTCACCACTTGTAATTTCATGTACTTTGTTCCTTTTACAGTCTTTTCTCCTTCATTTTTATTTCTTTTGTAGTCCTCTTTCAGCTCTCCTTCGTACTTGCATGATTCTCAATAAAAAATTCAAAAACCTATCCATTCCTTATTTTATTCAAATAAAAAAAATTAAACCTAACTACGAAATTCGAATTCTAACAAAATTTAAACAACTAAACTAAATTTTCCATGGGTTGCCTCCCATGTAGCACTTGTTTTAATGTCGGTAGCTTGACATCTCACTTGGAAACTTAGCCAAGATCAACTATGAGTGGCTTACTTCCACCCTTTTTGCCTAACCTCAATTTTGTAACTTGTAAGTAAGCTACAAATTGCAAAATAATCAAAAGGACAATGTGGATAACATTATGGAAATCAAGTAAGCTCGATAAGGACCTTTCTTTAGATAAATTGTCAGTATAATAGGGAATAACAAAACTCCTTAAATCTTTCATTAAATCCAATAGTTTGTCTTGTACGAAGGTGAGTTCCTCTCTTTCTTCCTTAATCACCTTCATTGCCTCTATGTTTTATGCTTCTTAAACAAAGACTTTCATAGTTTCTTCAAACTAGATGGTTGTCGTCATCTATTCTTAGTCCTCTTATTCTTTATATGATTTGAACACATCAATTGTCCTCAATGAGCTACTAACCTTCAGATTCTTAAATGCATCATTCATGTTGAATTTCTCTTCATCTTCATCAATCCAAAACATATGGTTCTTTGCATAGACATCTCCCCAAAATTTTTCGGTTTTTCACATATTGTATATTCTAGACTGGTGGATAATAGGGAGCAATAGTGTTCTTTTCCTTATACACTTTCATCGTCTCTTGGTCGCCAATGGTTTGGGGTTCAGCATGGTCTTCCTCTGGTTCTTCTAGCTCTACCCCATTTGTAAGTGTGATAGCCTGGCATGGATCTATTGAATTTACTTTCATGCTGTGCAGACAATTTTCCACACCTTGCCTACAAAATTTCCTAGAAAGATGACTTATTCTAACCTCGAGATTGTGAATAGAAGGGGCGTGATCTTTGACTGCTTGTTCAAACTTCTTTTCCAATCTCTTTTGGTTCTCTTTGATGTTTGTGAGCTTATCCATGATTTTGTCCAGCTTGGACTCCCATGAATTGGATTCGTCATATTGGAATTTAACTAGGCCTTGATGTCTTAAATGTGACCTTCCATTGTTGGAGAATCACCCCGAAGTGTACGAATTCCAATATGGTTGATTATTTCCCCAACCATACTATGACTCATTGTATTCTCAAAATATTCTTGCCCCCAATAATATCTATCTTTCATGATCGTTCTTTTTATCTCTTCTTGGCACTCAACTTTTTAGATGTCTCCCTCTCACTCTAAAATGTTTTGAAGTGTCCCTATTTTATGCCCTAAAATCCTTCTCTAAATTTTTTTCTAAACTAAAAATAAAATGATGACGAAAAGCCTTAGAATAAAGAACTAAAATTTTTCTTCCTTAACAGTGGCACCAAAAACTTGTTCGGTCAAGGTTACGCCCGCTAAGTTTTACTATTTATAACCTTGGTAATTACCGTAAGTGCATGGGTCGTTCACATAGTAGCTAAGATGTCAATCCCATAAGGAGGGGAAGTAGTCCTAAAATCTAAAGATAACTAAGTTTGCAATACCTAATTAAATAACTACTACAGAATTTAAAATTAATTGTTAATCAAATATGAGAAATTAAAGTGTCAAAAAGTCACAAAATAGTCAGCTCACACAAATAATCCCAAAGTCAACCTAGAAATGACAAATTCAGAGAAAGGTCGATTTAATTCGAAACTAAAGAAAATCCCCTAATTATGTAATTTCTAATTTAATAGGTCTAGACGGTCCTAGGGTAAATTACTCTTTCTCGAGTTATAATTTTTAACCCTAATTGATAATCCCTAATTTAAATTATGGAATCATAATCTCTCAGTTTACAATTGACCCAAAAGCTAAATTAGCTTTAAGTTGTCTATTAACCTACCAGGAATCTTTTCTTGATCTCTTATTACACGACTCTATCGGTTTGACTCAACTCCCTACCTATCAATTTACCTAACTCTCGTTATCCTAAATTCATAATTTTCACCCAGCTCACAATCTTAGTTTGTTGCCAAGTTATGAAGAATTGAAATTGAATCACAATTACAATGAATAGAACACAATCAAACAAACTTTATTAATCTCAAGAACAAAAATCCCAAAGTTGAGTTTAGACAAAAGATCAACACTCAAAGACAAAATTTACCAATCAATATCCAAATCTCATACATCACTAAAATCGAAATAAAAAGAGACAAAGATTGTTGGAATGGATCTCAGAGGTCACGACTGCAGGAAACTGCCTATTCCAGGAAGTACGTCATGTCAAACATATCTCCGTGCCTCTCTTCCTTCGTCTCCTTCCTCAATTGCTTGATCTCTCTCTAGGTCTCTCTCACATTTTTGCATAATCTCATTATTTTTGTATGACTCTTTCTCTCTCCAAATACTCTTCACTGCTATCTTGTAATGTTCTATTTATTCTATAGCAACCCTAGGTCAAACTCTGGTTTGAAACTGTTTGAAAAATCACCCAAAAATTGAGTTTTTGTGTCCGCCTGACGCAGGTCATGATTGTGGCCCTACATGCCATGATCGTAGCTGATGCTTTATCCTTTTTGTCACGATCATGGTCTGAAGTGTTTCTACCATGATCCTTTTTGTCACGATCACGGTCTGAAGGATAAAACATCTAACTTGACACTTTTTACCACGATCATGGCCCATTGTGCACAATCGTGGCTAGGCTGCTTCTGGCTCTTCCTTCTCTGTCACAATCTTGGCCAATGTGCACAATCTTGTCCTATGCTCTTTGATCCAAAACTGTTCAAATCTTCACCTTTCTTCCCTCTTTACTATACATCACTAGCATACACATCAAGATACCTCAAGAATATAAAAATAAAGCTCAAAGATTCAAACTATTCCTTAAAAACACTGAGAACACAAACTATTCCTTCAACATTCATGCAAAGTTCACAAAATAATCTAATTAACATTCTTGAAATATTCAAACCATTTCCACTAAATTTATCTCACGTATGGATGAAAACATAAGGATTTATAACCAAAATCAAGATATAAAATTAATTAAAAGCAATAGAAACTAGACACAACAATTCCCCTACACTGAAATTATCCTTATCCTCAAGCATATTAAAAAACACTAGACTATAAAAGAACAAACAATGGAAAGAAGAATTTTCTAAAATAATAGTCAAAGATATCAATAATCATTTTAGTAAACATAACCTAAGAACTTGAAACTCATAATACTCAATAAACAAGCTATTCTTTGCATATTTAGCCAAAATCAACAAGCACTTCAATTTAAAGAACCATCAATAAGTGTGATCAACATTCACTCCACTCTCCATCCTTTTAAGCATTCAAAGGTGAGATATATTGACTCATCATTCATTTCATGTAAGGCATCTACCATAATCTTACTTACTAATCTAATCTCCACCACTCATATCTAACATAAACGTCAATCCGAAGGTCTTAATTTCATTTGTAATGAGATTGGGCCAAGGGTTGGAAAAAGAAAAATTGCAGTTTAAAGCCATAACACAAATTGAGCATTTAAAATAATAGAAAATACCAAACTATAAAATACCCAATTCTTTGCTCTCAATTAATAAAATTAACACTTCCTTTTTGCTTCTCTCCTCTTCCTCTCATTTTTTGTTCATCTTCTCTTTCTTCCTTTTCTTTTCTATTTCTTTTTCTTATTTCCTTCTTTTTTTATTTTTTCTTTTCCTTTTTCACCTATATTTTTCATTTATTTATTTAAAACAAGTTCAAGTTTAGAAGAGAAGAAATGTAGAGGAGAGATACAAACTATTACAACGTTATCCATTCTTAACTCAAAAACAAACTATATGCTATGATTCCCTCATACTTTTTCAAACAATTATGCTCTAAACCCATTCATACACTTTCAACTACTCAACTTGCCTTATGTTATGTATAATGAAATGGATAAATAATAATGTCAAGGCTCATATTTTGGGTTCAAACAAAGAAAACGTTTCATGTTAAGCTCAAATGGGGTTTACTAAAGGTAACATCATGGTGGTTTTTTAAACAAAAGGGGTAAATCTTAATTGCCTTCGTGTTTTTAACATTTTCATAAGAATATGTGATCTCGACCAGTATTTGCAAGTAAGTTCTAGAGTTCCTCAATCATAAATATTTGAAATTTGTGTTTAATAGTTCAAAAAGTTTCAAATTCTTACCAAATGAAAACTGTCATTCATCTATCACAACAAGTTGATAGGTATGATTTACATTATGTTTTAATGTTCAAATTATTATGTACTAAGTGTTAAACTGAGTGTTTACTGTGTACTTAGGTTAGGATTTTGTTAATTTATGTGTTTAAGTATTTTTTATGGTTTAGTACAAGTCTTTATGCTTAAATGTTATGTTTTTGAGATGCCCTGATGTTTTTTAGTGATTCAGGGTAAACTTTGAAGAACGAAGAAGTTTCAAAGACTTTTGGGCCAAAACTACCACCCACGATCAAGGCACTATAAGCCACAACCTTGATAAAAAGATGTGAGCTACTACACCCTAGGCCACTATCATGGTATTTGAGCCATGATCACGACAAAGAGGTCTAATCCGACTACAATCATGAGACTTGATCCATGATCGTGATAGAGAGGGGTGCTAGAGGTAGGCAAAGCCATGATCATGGCCTGCATTGGGCAGACACGAAAGCAGCTAAAAACGTCAAGTTTCGAGGAACTTTTGTATAAAGACTTATACTAAACCCTAAACAAACCCTAGGGCTACCAAGGTATTTAAGGAACACAAAGAACAAAGAAGACGAGTTTTTGCATAAGCCAAATTTTGAAACCCTAGAGAGCTTGTTGAGAGATTGTGGAAGGAGATGAAGGAAGAGAAACACTAAGAAGAAGCTTGACACAAAATGCTTCCTAGAATAGGAGGTTTCTTGCCTTTGCTGCCTCCTCTATTCCATTCTAAGAGTATTTTTTGATTATTTTGATTTTATTAACGTATAGAATTGAAATAGTTGCTAAGAATAGGTTTCGTTGAACGTTGAGTTTTTGTCTAAACTTACCTTTGGGATTTTGTCTTGGATATGAATGAAATTTGATTTATTATGTTTTTATTACATTATTTGTGATTCAATTTCTATTCTTAATAATTTGGTAACAAACTTAGCATACGTAAACCTACAATCAAGTTTTTGGTGCTGTTGTTGGGGAGGCGATAGTTTAGATTTTTGAATTTCCGACAAACCCATCGTTCTTTTTCTTCTCTGCTCCCAAAGGGCCAATTTTCCCCCCGATGTTGCAAGCCCACCGTGCCAAGTGACTGCTGCGGCTTTCGCAACTGCACCTACGTGCAGACTTGCCCACCGAAGGTGCCCAAGGGGCCAATTTTGCCCACGATGGTACCAGCCCACCGTGCCAAGTGACTGCTGCGGCTGCCGCAACTGCACCGACGTGCAGACTTGCCCACCGAAGGTGCCCAAGGGGCCAATTTTGCCCACGATGGTGCCAGCCCACCGTCTTTCAAATTTCTAATGCTCTAAAGATTAAATTTTTTGGAATTTTGATGCAGAAGTTATGACCATTAGAAGATAGCAATATGGGCGTTTAATTGTTCAAGTCGTGTAGCTGAGACTTTCAATTTGGGTATCACACGATTAGAACAAACCCTTAGGAAAGCTCGACGAGAAGAAGGAGAAGAAGACATTGGAAAATCAACAATGGCTGAAGAATTTCAACAAAACATGTACCGTAGAGCTAACCAAGGATGGAAATAGAGAGTTGTAGTTATCTAAATATAGCGCCCTAGAAAGCAAGTGAATTTACATATAACTTAATTTTATTCCAGTAATTTTTGTAATGAAAAATATTTATAAGTTAAAAAAACAAAAGAGTTCGGTTTTATTTGTATAAGCATTATATATATCTAGTCATAAGGTACCAAGATTCATTTGTAAGTAATATACATATACATGGAGACGTACAGGAAACATGTATGTTATTAGAATAAAAAATTGTTGATTCACAGTTGAATAATCAAGTTGGTCACTTAATTATGGTTTAGACTGTAGTGTTGCAATTTATCTCCATATAAGTAAAAGAGTTTACTTCAAGGGAATGATGAGTTTCATATCATAATAGTAGTTGACTATCAATAATGGCACTATTAAATGAATCGGGAATCAAGTATGGTTTGAAGAATAAAGTGGGTCGTTACTTTAATCCTAAAATATAAACCGTAGCATTATTTTATTATGAACCACAATCTTGATGAGTGGTGAACTCAAATGTGTTTCATTATAATTCTTGATATGATCATAATGGATTTGTATAGAGTATCAATCTAGTAGCTGCATGTTGGAATAATTAAATTAAACATGTATTAGGAAACATTCACTAAAATAAAGAGTTTATAGTGATATCATCACTTTTAGATGTTTTTACAAAGTTTAGTGATTAAACTAGCCCTAGTTGTTTGATGAACTAGCTACCCATCAGGTCTTAGAATCAAGATGAGATCTTGTATGATAACCACCATATAGATTAAAACGGGAGATCTGGAAGGAAAAACCAACATAAGGGCAAAACTGTAATTTTACCCTTTATTGAGTGGACGGCTATAATATGGTCCATAATAAAGTTTGCAATTGGACATCTTCTTTGAAACATGTATTCTTATAATACTTAGTAATTCAAGAGTTCAACCAATGGTCTTTAGTGGAATGACAATTGATTAATAAGCTAGAATTAATTTTAATGAGATTAAATTAATTTTGTGCCAATGGAGCTTGAAGTATATAAGTCCAATTAGATTCCCCATTTCGGTTCTAGGAAGGTTATCAAGCAAAGTAAGAAGTATAAACAGAGGTTTTAAAACCTATGATTGAATGTTCAACTTACTTTAATTACAAGCCCAAATGAACATTTAATGTTGGGCTTGACTTTGGTTTGATTTGATTAATTAGTTAATTAAGTTAAAACAAAGTTATTAAAAAAAATAGGGCATATTTCGGCTTTTTATACCTAAATGTGCAGCTGTACATTTACCATTGAATTGCTAAATTAAAGATCATTTTTATCATGCTTTATCATCATTAAATGGAGTAATGATCTTATCATTATCATTAAATGAAGTAATGATCTTAGCATTAAATGGTTTAATCGTTGTCTTTTATTTATGGCAGGTAATATAACCTTTTAGCATTCATTTCATTAAAGAAAGAAAGAGATGTATTTGATGTATTTTTTTCTTCCTTCTTTCATCCATAACTGGAAATGAGAAGTCTCATTTAGGTTATTGGTCTTTTCATATAACCATTTTAAACAAATGAGAGCAGTCTCATTTATTGGCTTATTTATGATTGATTAAAGAAGGAAGTGATGCATTGAATGCACATCACATCTTTCTTTCATGATTATCGACATTAACCAGGAGAGGAAGAAGGGTTCTCTTATTATGTTTTTTGACTCACTATCTCATCTCATGCATGGATAGCCGAAACTTGAATTAAAAGAGTCTCATTTTTGACTTCTTTCTTCTAAGAAAAATCTCCTCAAAATGTTTCTTCTCCTTTCCCACCACAGGATCTTTTTAACCAAGTTATCCAAGAAGAACAAGTGGTAGATCAGATTGGTCGAGATACAACAACAAGGAGAGGATACATTGATAAAGAAGAGGATACAAAAGCGAGGAGTCAAAGTTGTAGTTAGGAGTCGGTATATTTCTACCACCTTGCTCTTTTGTAAATTATTTTCCTTATATCATATCATGTATAGTTAAAACACATTGATTTGGTTATTTTATTTCCACTGCATTTTTTATTTCCAAAAAGCTTTGAAATCTACTGTTTAACCAAATCTTGCAAGCTTTCATTTTTGATCCAACAATTAGTATCGAAGTCATTTTCTTATGCATGATTTCAGTTCCTATATATGATGCATGGGTTGGAAATTAAATGTTGTATGCTGCATATTTTTATATGAAAGAAATATATATGTGTATGTTTTTCTGTTTTGGTTGTCCATAGATTATAGTTTTATTTTGTAAGTTTTTCTTCGTTTGGTTTGTAACAAGAAGGGTGGCCTATCATCATCATATTTCCTTCTCGATTTCAGTTTTCTATTTTCTTTGATTTTGTAATGCACAAAATTCTGTAATATTGAAGATGGAGCAACCATGGATTGAAGAGAAGCATAGGTAATGGCTTCGGTGTATCTTTTGGTGTATCGGCAAAGTTTCAGTTTTATGAAAACCAAGGTGCTAGAATTTTGTTTTAACAAAGTTTTGGTTTTGTCAAAACCAACATGTTGGAATTTTTGTTTTAACAAAGTTTCAGTTTGATGAAATAGAAGTGCTGCAATGTTTTTTTAGTGTAGGTTTTACCAAAAACAAGTGCTGGAATTTTTGTTTTCATAATGCCAAGGTTTCGATTTTGATGAAAACAAGTGATGTTCTTTTATGTTGTTTTCAAAGTGACAAAATTCGGTTTTATGAAAATGCCATTACATATTTTAACCGAATGGTCCAAGTCATATAGATGAAGAGTTCAAAGGGTAAGATCCAAGTCCAAAAGGTTTTTTTGTTTTTGTTTTGGGCCTAAAGGCCTTGTAATTTTATTTATGTTCTAGGATGGACAATCAAATGTGGCCTATTAGTTCATGAGATGAATGTATAAATGAATGTAAATAGTATGGGATATACATAATTATATGCCATTTAGAAAATGTCAACCCTAGGCTTTGCAATGCATTCATTATGTATGAGATATATAATGAAATAATACAGGATGGATAATAAATTACAATCTAGAAAAGATGATATTTATTAAAAATTTAAAGTTTGAAAAAAGATTTAGTGGGAGAGAATGCTCATGTGAGAGTCCACGGTCTCCATACGATGGCCCATTTTCATATGGAAAAGTGTTACTCCCTATGGGAGGAAATGAATCCTAGATCTTGCATGGTTTGGGTCTCCTTAAAGATAAGTCTACTCATTGGTAACAAGTGTGACCTCCCACCAAGGCATGGTTTGTAAGTACCTTTAGTGGATGAATCAAATGGTTACACACTCAATATATTTTATCAATAATCTACCTACCTTAGCCTTGTTGGTAAAAGTATAGACCAAATCATGGCACTTCTTAAAAAGTTCAGGATGAAGATGCTTGGTTGTTTTTTGAGTGAGAGGGTCCCGGTTTTTCTTTTAATGGATAAGATGACCCACTGTCACTTAATCTGCTATAGATAAGAAAAATAACCATTGTATAAAGTTTTAATTTTTTAAGTTTTATTAATTCTATCATCAGGAATACATGCATCATGATTTTATACGAAGTTCCAATGTTATTGACTAGTATGCTCATGTTTTAATAATTTATATTTTCAGACATAATCAACCACAATATGAATCCACTCACTTTGCTTTTGACAAATAATAAATTAGAGAACGAAGAGAATTTTAATTATTGGAGATGTAACCTTGACATTGTTCATCAATATGAACGAATTTCATGGGTATTAACGAACAATGAGCCTGCACCTCCAGGTGGTAATTCAACTTCTGAGCAAGTTCAACATAAGCGATGACAGAATGTTGATAAGACTTGTAAGTGTTATATTCTAGCTTCTGTCTATGGAATGTTGCAAAAGTAAATTGCTTGCATGAAAACTGCTAGTGCAATGGTCCATCACCTACATGAGATATTTGGTGTGAGTTCAAAATTTTTATAATCTCGGACAAAAACCTAGCGAACCAGTGTGGGACTACATACTGAAGGTAATCTCTACGATTACTAAGGTTGAGATGCTTGAGGCGGATATGGATATGAAAACATAGGTGATTATGATCATCAATAGCTTAAACACATCTTTTCAGCAATTTAAATTGGACTATGAGCTCAATAGCAAGGATTAAACCCTGAGTGAGTTGATGAATACCCTCCAGAGTACAAAGGAGATATTGAATATCAAGGCTTATAGCCCATAAGCTAATGTAGCATCTTCTTCTAAGCCCAAGGATAAAGGAAAGTGAAAGAAGATGGTCCATTGAAAAAGAAGGCCCAAATAGGGGTTAAGGTCCAACCCATGAAAAAAAAAAGGCCAAAGCAAACACCAAGGGAAAGTGTTTCCAATATGGTGAGAAGGGTCACTGGAAAAGAAACTGTGCGGTCCACCTTGAATCCCTCAAATTCAAACAAGCCATAGGTTTCCTAAATTTGTTAGGAACTAGAAATGTGACAGATTTTGGTTCTTGGATTTTAGATTTAGGAGCCACTAACCATGTTTGCAATTCTTTGCAGATGTTCCAGCAAAGGAAAAGACTACATAAAGGCTAGTTTCAAGTCAACATAGCAGATGGATCTTATGTTTCAACAAGATCAGTGGGGGTAATTATCTTGGACTTTCCCAGTGGTCATACGTTAGATTTAGAGGATGCATATTATATCCCAACGATTATAAGAAACATGATTTTTTTAAAATAAAATCTAGTTATTCCTCATATTTTAAAAATGTTATTTCAATATATGAGAAGAAGAATTTTATTTGTAATGCGATAATTAAATAGGGATTATTCTTTATAAAACCTATGAATTTAAGAAAATATCTGTGGAATTTAAGAATGTGTTACATCAATCAGAAAAGACTTGATAGGTTAGTGAAGGATGGGCTCATTGCAGGCTTAGATAATGATCCATTACCCACCTTATGAATCTTGTATTAAAGGAAAGATGACCAAAACCTTATTTTCTTCTAAAGGAAACAAATCCAAATCCACGTTGGACCTGGTACACACTAATGTGTGTGGGCCTATGAACGTACTAACTAAAGGAAGTTATAAATACTTCATAACCTTTATAGATGATTACTCTAGACATGGCTTCTAACATCCCAATACCCATGTTAAGGCTAGAATAGTAAATTATGATAAATTTATATGGAATTAAAAAAAAACATCATGCATAAGTTAATTGTGATATACACATTCATTTTGCACATTCATATTGTACATGCA
>JAOSBN010130097.1:0-29419 GCA_027563595.1 Erythroxylum suave
ATCTTCTTGACTTAACAATCTCCCCCTTTTTGATGATAACAAATAATCATAATATTAGAAGATAAAAATAATATTCATACGGATAAAGATATTCTGATGAATAAAGCAAAATATACAATATATAATGATAAACAAAAAAAATGAATTTTCTAATTTTGCTTTCTACCATTCGCCTGTTCTCCTCCTATTTGTTATTAATTAAAAAGATCATTCATTTTAGACCCTTCAGAATTTTAGTATAAATTTGTTGAATATTAGTGTGGATGGTCTTAAGGTCTTCTTCTATAGAAACGAGTAGAAGTGCTTTTTCCTCATGAAGATCACCCACTGCATCACCTAGTTCATCAACTAGTATCAAGTTTCTCAATATGTTTAACTAAGGCTTCCTGAACTTCTATTTGCTTGTGACTAGCTTCAGTCCATTTGATGAAATACTTTAAGAGCTTCAAATTAACGGTAGGATCTTGTACCTTTTCACTAAGTGGACGAATATAATCAACGACATATGGCTTTCTAGGTGAATCGTCTAATTCTATAATTTTGATTGAGGGTAATGTGAAAGATTATTTTTCGTTAGGGATATCAAGATCATCAGGTCTAGGTAATTTGTAAATTGGTTGCTCTAGAAGGTGTAAAATAGTTTTAACTGAAGGAATGAAACTTAAGGGTTTGAAATGAATGAGCAAATGCACAAAGGTTTCTAAGTTAAAATTGATACCTTCAATTGTGATACTTTTATACCTTCCTTCTGATATTGTGCCAACTACCTTAAAGCTTTCATCTTTGGTAGATGCTCCAAAATTACTTCCTGATTCCCTTGATATGTGATGTGATACATAGATGCCTATAGGTTGAGCTGCATGACATACATCGTCTATGTTCTTCATTGCCAATTGGATTTCTTCTTCTGTGAGATCATCTTATAGCTTTTCATAAACTTCTTCTTCTTTCCTTTTTCTTTGCTGACTTCTGGTGTTGGAAGTTTAGGTTGTACATCTGATACAATCTTGATTGTCATCCTGCTTATTACTGGATAGATTGTGTAAGGATCTTTTGTAATCTTCAATGGATATGGTCCTGTCTTTTCATCTCGCAGAATACTATATAGTCTTCAATCTTTAGGGTTTAGAAGATGTATCATCTGATCAATTATTGTTATAGGTTCAACTTTAACCTTAAATTTCTGTTTAGAAGGTTCTCTGATGTTAATTGAACCTCTGTTATGATCAGGTGTTGATTCTTCTATGACCTTCATCATCAAATCTTCTTTCTTCATTGGTTGAGGAGGATTGTATGTTACTCGTTGCTTTTTAGCAATCTATGTCTTTTGTTGAACATCAAATGATGAAACCTTCTTCTTCAAAGCAGGCTTCATCTTCTTTTGTTCTTCTGCTAATTTAGGAGAGAGTTGTTGTTAAGGCTTCTTCTTTTCAAATACAAACTTCCTTTTTATCTCTGTCACTCCAGATGGTTGTTCTAATTGAGTATGAGGGATAGAGACAATTGGTTTGATAGGTTGCTATTGTTGCTCTTGCTCTTTTTTACTCTCAGAATCTCCACCAAGAATTAGAACTTTATGCTTCTTCTATTCTTGTTGTCGTAAGGTCATTAATCTTGGTGACCTTCTTGTCTTCTTGGGCCTTTCTGATTAGAGCGTCTCAGCCTTCCTTTTTAAAGACACTTGGTGAGTTGGTTGTTGAACCTTGCTTTCCTTCTTGTTTGGAAATATCTTAGCGTGTATCAGGTTACCAGACGATTTTTCAACCTTGACCTCTACTGATATTCTTCCAAACGATCGAGGTTTTGCTTGTATTTCAGAAAGAACATGTTCTTTCCTGCTTCGTCTTACTGAAAGCTCCCCCTTAAACTGTGCTTTCTATGTGAAATCTACATCCGCTTCGACTTCAGTCTTGATCCCCATTTTGTGAATATTAGAGGTATTGATAACACTCTTAACATTCAGCTTTACTCTTTTTCCTCTATCAAGTAAGATTCCAAATTCTTTGAAGAATATTGTTAACAGTATACCATAAGGTAAAGAACCACTCTTTAGATGATAATCCTCCCTAGTCTTTATCATTTACTTTAGAATAAAGAACAAAAGATTAACAGGTTGGGGAGTGAGTAAAAGAAATAGGCAATGTTCATCATTCATTGTCACCACGTCCTTTGATCCCATTCTTAGTAGGATACAATAGAGAAGAAGTGAGTGAAGAACCATAGCCTTTGGAATGAGGGTTGAAGACTTCTTGATTCCTAGATTACTAGCTCCATATAGTTGTCGATTGATGTTGGCTTCATTTATATGACTTTGAGCGATCCAATTTATATTGTTGAACAATTCTACTCCTTCATTTAGACACCTAATAGCCTTCATAATAGAATCTTATGTGATTATTACTGACAACCCATCTACCATCGATAATAAGGTATTGTCTATCACCTTCGCATTCTTCCAGAACTCATATATTTCATTCAGATACATCATCTCTCGGATATTAAAGAAGTTTTTCCATCCAACTACTTCAATATCAGGTTTGATATTCATCCAATTATCCATCAGGGAAGTGAAATCGACGAGTCTTCCATGGACAAGAGATTTCGACATTTTTAATCTATAAAAGGAGAAATATATATTGCTTAAAGTAGTAAGGTTAGTATATAGAAAAAAATCGAGAGATACACTCTTGAAAAGTTACCATTTGTAATGTTTTTAACTGATCCACTGGTAAGTGAAAGTTACAGTTACTATTTAGTCTAAAAACTTACGACTTTTCAGTTTCTTCAGGACGAGTCTAGATCATGGAGTCTTAGATGAACGGTCATTTAACATCACCATATTCAGGTTTCGTCTGATTTCCTTAAATCTGCCTTCACTTAAAGGTTTGGTGAAGATATCTACCTATTGTTGATTCGTCTCAACAAATTGTAAATTGATGATCCCTCTCTGTACATAGTCTCTTATAAAATGATGTCTAACTTCAATATGTTTTTCCCTTGAGTGTTGTATTGGATTCTTTGAGAGATTGATAGCACTTGTGCTATAACAAAAGATTGGAATCTGGTCTTCTTGGATAGAATAATCCTCTAACTGATACTTTATCCGTAATACCTATGAACAATAGCTTGCAGCTGACACGTATTCAGCTTCTGCAGTAGATAGAGCAATTGAATTTTGCCTCTTGCTTGACCAAGAAATTAGATTATGACTAAGAAAGTGATAACCTCTACTTGTACTCTTTCTATCAATCCTATCTCTAGCATAATTTGCATCACAGTAGCTAATTATCCTGTAATCTTTACCTTTCTTATACATTAAGCAAAGATCAGTAGAACCCGCCAAGTATCTCAATATTCTTTTAACAGTAATATAATGAGATTCTCTAGGATTTGCTTGAAATCTTGCACACAAACAAACACTAAACATTATATCAGGTCTACTTGCAGTTAGGTAAAGCAAAGAACCAATAATTCCTCTGAAAAGAGTTTGATAAATCTTCTTACCAATTTCATCCTTGGTTAAGACAATTAAGGGATGCATAAGAGTTGTCATTGGTTTAACATTTTCCATTTTATATTTAACTAAAAGTTCTTTGATATACTTTTGTTGATGAATAAAAATCTTTTCTTTAGTTTGTTTAATCTGTAAACCAAGAAAGAACTTTAATTCACCCATAATACTCATTTCAAATTCACTTTTAATAAGATTTTCAAAAATTGAACATAATTTTTTAGAAGTTGCACCAAAAATGACATCGTCTATATGTATTTGTACAATGATAAAATTATTTTTAGTATTTTGTCTAAATAATTTTTTATCCATTTGACCTATAATAAAGTCATTTTTAATAAAAAACGAACTCAAGAAATCATACCAAGCACAAGGTGCTTGTTTTAATCCATACAAAGCTTTATGAAGTTTATACACATAATCTAGTTTATCGAAGTCTTCAAAACCTAGGGGTGTTTTACATAAACTTCTTCATCTATAAAACCATTCAAAAAAAGTACTTTTCACATCCATTTGAAATAGTTTTATATTATAATGAACAGCATATCCAAGCAAGATCCTAATAGCTTCTAGTCTATAAACTCTATAAGCTTTAAAACTCTATAAGCTTTAGAAACAAGATTATAAACTCTATAAGCTTTAAAAGTAATTAAATAACCTAGAAAAATTGCTAAATTGATCTTAGAATCAAATTTATCCAAATTTTCTTTTGTATTCAAAATAGTGCATTTGCAACCAAAAGTATGAAAGTAAGAAATATTTGGCTTTCTTCCCTTCCATAATTCATATGGAGTTTTATTTAAAATAGGTCGCAAAAATACTCTATTTTGAATATAACAAGTTGTATTTACAGCTTTTTTCCAAGAGTACTTAGGAAGATTCATTTCACTTAGCATAGTCCTTGCCATTTCCTGAATCGCCCTGTTCTTTCTCTCTACAACTCCGTTTTGTTGAGGAGTTCTAGGAGCAAAGAAATTATGGAAAATTCCATTCTCTTCACAAAACATTTTGAATTTTTCATTTTCAAATTCTCCACCATGATCACTCCTAATTCCAGCAATAGAAATTCCTTTTTCATTTTGTAACTTTTTGGATAAAACTTTAAAGCATTTAAGTGATTAATCTCTATGTGATAAAAACAATATCCAATAAAATCTAGTAAATTCATTAACAATTACGAGACCATACTTCTTTCCACCAAGAATTACTGTTCTGGTTAGACCAAACAAATATATATGTAACAGGTCTAGAGGTTTAGACGAGTTACAATATTCTTAGACGAAAAAGATGTCTTAACTTGTTTTCCTTTTTGACAACTCTCACAAAAGAAATCTTTGTTAAAACTTATCTTTGGTAAACCTCTTACTAAATCATGGCTAAATAACTTGGAAATATGTTTAAAGCTATCATGTCCTAGCTTTTTGGGCCAAATCAGTTTTTTATCATCTTTTGATATAAGGCATGAAATATTTTGACTTTTCAAATTGTCTAAGTTAATTTTATAGAGGTTATTTCATCTCTTAGCAAAAAAGAATATGGAATTGTCCTTGTTTTTACTATACAATAATTTTGATTAAAGGATATTTCGTAACCAGAATCACATAAATGACTTATATTAATTAGATTATGCTTTAAGCCATCAACTAGCAGAACATTATCAATAGATGAAAATGAATCTTTACCAATTTTGTCGATCCTACTATTTTGCCCTGCTAGTTGTCTCCAAAAGTTACTGATCCTCCTTACTTATGTTGGAGGTCTATGAACATAGACCTTTTTCCCGTCATATATCGCGAGCAGCCACTGTCCAAGTACCATTGTTGGTGGTTGATTCTTCCAAGTAGGGAGATCGGTAATATATATTATATCCTTCTTAGGTACCCCTATTTTTTTTGGGTCCTTTGGGGTTAGTCTTATAATTTTCCGTTGAATAATAATAAGAATATTGTTTCTTTTTCTTTCTATTAGGAATAAAATTCCTATTATGAAGAACATTACTATTATGAATAGTATTTCTATCATTAAAACCTAAATTGCTTTTATCATTTGGATGTTTATAACTTCCAATCATATAATTCATCCTTTTTGTCCTTTCTGTAAATTTTGATAAATCTACTGAAATACTATTATTCCTTTGTTTTAGCTGATTAATTTCCTTGGATCTATCTACAATTACTTTGTTTTTTCATATCGTCTACTTGTTTCTTAAGGCAAACATTTTCGATTTCTAAGCATTTTGAGTTCTTTAAATTTTAAACAAATTTCTTTTTCAATAACCTATATTGTTTTAAAATAACATGTGAATCTTCTAATAATTCTAAATAGGCATGCTGAAGATCATCAAGGTTAGAAATTACCTCATCATCGCTTTCCTTTTCAGCTACTAAGCATATATTTGCTTGTTCTAGTGTTTTTGAGTCAAATTTTGATTCAGACGAATCCAGATCTTCCCATATTGCCATCATGCTCTTTTTGTTTTCTTGACTTTTATTTTATTTTCTTTTAAGCAAAGGACATTCAGATTTGTAATGTCCTAGTTTATTGCACTCATAGCATCATTCTTCGAATCTTCTTTGCTATTCTTTTTGAAAGAGAAGTCTTTATTTCCCCTTGATTTCTTTTTCCACACCCTTCTAATCTTTCTTGAAATGAAGGATAGCTCATCTTCATCTTCACTTGAATCTTGATCAAACTCACTAGCATCATCGTTCTTGATTTCTTCAATCTTTAATGCCTTTGAAGATGTGCTTCTATTTTTTTGCATCTTCTGATTCTTTTGACTAGCCTTCAATGCAATAGATTTATCCCTTTTGGGTTTATCTTCTACATCAAGCTCTACTTCATGGATTTTCAGTGAACCAAGCAATTTGTCTAGCTTCAACTTTCTTAAATCCTTGGCCTCTTATATTGCTATTACTTTGAGTCTCCATCTTTTGGAAGACTTCTGAGAATCTTTCTGACATGATCTTGACTGTCGTAGATTCTTTGCAGAGCCTTAAATCCATTAATAATTGTTTGGAATCGTCCAAACAACTGATCAATAGTCTCATCATCCTTCATCTTAAATAGCTCATACTGATGAACAAGAATACTAATCTTAGATTCTTTCACCTGGTTTGTGCCTTCATATGCAATGGCTAATGTGTACCACATTTCCTTTACAGATTCGCATCCATGAATCTTATCATATTCACTTCTGCTTAGAACACAACTTAAAAAGAACTTAGCCTTTGAGTTTAATTGAAAGCGAGCTTTCTGATCAACTAACCTCTGGTGTTTTTCCCTTCGTTGTTTATTGAAATATATGGACCATTTTCAACGATATCATAAAGATCAATATGTGTGGATTTTATGAAGAGCCGCATCCTATCCTTCTAATAATGATAGTCTTCACCATTGAATACAGGGGGTCTTGTGACTAAGGCACCTTCTACTATTAAAACATCTGATTTAGCTAAGGATCTTTGTCCTCACATTGTAACAGTGTTTCTTGGAAACTTGCTATGATACCAACTAAAGTAAATCACTTGTTAATATAGAAATCACGTATAATATATAAAATACACAAGAAGGGGGTTTGAATTGTGTTAAATCATCTAAGTTATTAATCTTTAAAATCTTCTTGAATTTCTTGACAAATTCAGACGATTACAAAACAACATACTTAATTTGATGAGTAATGCAATAGCAAAAATTAATATCTATTCTTCTAACAATAAGAAAATTAAAGAGATAAGGGTTAGAGAATATGACACTGTGATTTATACTGGTTCACCCTTAGGCTACGTCTAGTCCTCAGAGTTTCTCTAAGATTTCACTAACTCCTTCAATGTTACAAGTATTATTTCTACACTCGCAGAGCCTCTTCAGGTCTCTTTCATAAAGTATTCTTTATCTGCTTTCTTATCCTCTTCAGGCTCTAGCCTTCCTTTCGCTCAAAAAGATATTATTTTGAGCTTTCACACTCACGTTACAGATGTTTTTGCTCTCTTTCTTTCTTTCCTTTCTTTTAAAATATTTTTCAAAGCATAAGCACTCGAGCACAGAGTTTCTCTAAGTATGTTTTATACATTAACAGCTCTCTCTCTTTTAATTGTGTATATTATGTAGTTTTTATGACTACAACTAATATTTATAATCTAAATCTCCAAAGGTCTTCTTGAGAAATTTGCTTGTAGAATCTTCTAAACTCTGTTATTAGTTGAGTCTTATAACCAACTCCAACTAACTGACCTTCTTGTACATTCTTCAATTACACCGTCTTGTATGCTTTGATTTGTATGCTTCATCTAGTGTCTTAGACTTAATCACTTCATCTGGCCCATCTTAAATACTTTATCTTATTCATCTTTTACTTAAGTATTGCCTAGATTTGATGATTTGTGCCATTTACATTTATCTGCGCACTTGACAAATTTATCAAAATAGTTCACAAACTTCTTTTATTATTATTATTATTTGACTTTCATCTAAATCAATATAAGAAGCGAAGTCTTCTTGACTTAACAGGTTTGGCCCATGATCATGGCCTGCATGCCATGATTGTGACAAAAGGCTGAGAAGCGAGCCACCATTATAGCCTATAAGGCCACGGTCGTGGCCTACGTTGGGCAGATCCTCACGAACTTTATGTTTCGATGGATTTTTTTGACCTTTTAGACCCCAAAAAAACCCAAAGGTTACCTAAAACATAAAAGAGTATAAAAAGAACATAAAAAGGCAGAGAAAAGGAGCTTCCCTATAGCCACTGTTGAAAACCTAAGGGAATACAGAGAGAGAGAGAGAAGAAGAAGGAACAGGAAGAACAAGAAGACAAAGTTAATTTGACGAGCTTCTTCGATTAGGAGGTTTTTCGATGTCGATGCCTTCCATTGTCTATTCCAAGTTGTATTTCCTTTTTGTTTCAATTTTATTTATATATAAATTGAGATGGATAGTAAGATGATAGGATATAGAATATAGATGATGTTATAAAATTCCTTCAAGATTTTATTTTGATTTAATTATAATTTAGTCGATTGTGTTTATTAGATGAATTTCTTGATTTGATTGCGTTCTTGCATAATTAGGTAATAAACTGAGAGGGGTGAATTGAATGAAAATGATTAAATCGGATTAATGAGAGTTAAGCAATTTAATAGAAACTGTGAGAAATCATATTAGTAATTATGCAGAGACAGATCTTATATGATGTTTCGATAGTTTATTAGAGTACTTCAGATTTAATTATGGTTTTGGATAATTTATGAATTGAGAGATTGTAAATTCCATAATCTGATTAGGGTTTATAATTTAGGGTTTAATGGTTATAACTCGAGAGAGAGTAATCAGCCCTAAGATTGTCTAGAACCGACACCCATTAACATATAATCAACTAGTCTAGCATTAATGATAAGTAAAATCCCCTTTCTTATAAATTGGTAGATTCCTTAGGTTGATTTCTATATTGATTGCATATTGCTCAATTTTTAATTCCTTTGTGTCTAAATTCCCTAGGTTTACATATTATTGGCCTTAGATTTTAGGATTAGATTAGTCCCCCTCTTTGTGGGATCAAAACCTCTTATATTAGAGTCACTACCTGTGTGCTTGCGGTATTTGAGGGCTTATAGATTTTAAAGGTCAAGCGGCATGATCAGCAGGTCATGATTATGGACCTGTAAAAATGTTTCATGCTTCCTGATTTCTTTTCTTTTTCATCATTTCATCCCCAAAATCCTTCTATACTTTATAACTACATTATCACCTCCTTTTGCTTACCTTCCACCACAGTCCCATGTCAACTAATCCTCAATTTCCCCAAGATATTCAACTGGACTCGAAAAATGCACAAGGAAAAGAAAAGGATGCAAAACCTATTCACTACAAAATATGATATAACTAAATGATAAAAACCATAGGTTGCCTCCCATACAGTGCTTCTTTTATTATCGGTAGCTCGACATACTTCTTTTTTTTCATGGTGGTTTAAAAAAGTTTCATAATGGCAATGCTATCATAGGTCTCATAAATTGAAAATGAGCTACCAAATTGTGATTTCCACCGTCGTTCTTCTTCATCTTCTTTTTAGCTTATTCCTTGAAGATTGTGGTTTTTTAACTGAATCCTTATAATCATCACTATTTTTAACCTCTCCACGAGACCTGGTTCTCTTAATGATGTCTACAGAATTGCAAGAAATTTTTTTTATCCTTAGACACATTAAAGGACGCCTTCTTATTCCTTACCCTTAGAGTTAACTTGCCTTCATCAAGATCTATAATAGATCGAGTGGTGGTTAAAAATTATCGTCCAAGGATGATTGGTATCTGTAAGTCTTCTTCTATATACAAAATGATGCATTCCTTAGGTAAGGTAAATTTTTCAACCTTAACAAGAACGTCCTTGATTATACCTCTTAGACAGTGAATTGATCGATCAACCATCTACAAACTCATCATGGATGGTGTTATTTCTCCTAGCTTCATCTTTTGGCAAGAAGTGTAAGGCATCATACTTATACCAGCTCATAAGTCTGCAAAAGCCTTATCCAATTTGACGTTACCTATGGTATAAGGAATGTAAAAATCCCCTAGATCTTTTTGTTTCCATCGTAATGTTTCCATTTCATTAGAGTTCTCCATGCTTCCTACTTCACTGGCCAGCTTTTCTAGCTCCTTTATGTTGATTAATCTCTCTTGTATGGATTCCATAAAAGTGATTTATGTTTTTAGCTGCTCTATTACCTTAAGGACTTCCTTTAAATCTGTTTCTTTTAACTTCCATTGTGCTAGAATGGGGTATGGTATTGCAGGTCGATACTCTTTGATTTCCTTCATGTTATATTCATTCAACATAAGGTTTTTGTCAACCCTTTTCTTTTCCTTTTCCCTATCTTCTTTAGCTTGGTCAAGCTTCTCCTCAGTGGCCTAGGTAATAGCCATAATTCTTTCCTTTGGGGTTGTTTCTTTGTTGCTTAGAAGGCTCCCCACATTTATTGAAAACAGTGCATCTACCAACTAGCCCATTTGGACTTCCAAGTTGTGAATGGAGGATACGTGATTTGTTCTCACTTGTTGAAATTTTTTTCTAATCTCTTATGGTCATCGTACATGTTTCCAATCTTATCTACGATTTTTTCTAATTTGACGTCTATGAAGCTAGGTTTCTCCTATTGAAAACCAGGTGGACTTTGAGATTGGAATTGCCCTTTACCATTGTTTGACCATGAAAAGTTTGCGTGATTCTTCCACCCAGAATTGTACGTGTTCAAATAAGGGTTGTTCACCCCTCTACGACCAAACTGTGCTGTCATATACTTAGCTTTCTCTGTTTCATTACTTTGCATCAAGAAGCAATTAATGTTTTATGATTATCCTGGCCACATAGCTCTTATCTTTGTTGAATGGCCTTAACAGGGGCTGAAGAGGAAGATTCCATGTTGTTTAGCTGTTATGTCAAATTGTCAATTTTAGCTTGAATTTCTGTGATTGGGTCGATAACTAAAGCTACTTTTTCTTATAGAGTTTTAGGTTTTCTACTTTAGTTATTCATGCACAGATAGCTGTTACAAGCCATTTGTTTAAGCAACTCCTCCATTTTGTCAATAGTCTTTCTCATAAGTGATCCTACTGATGCTGCCTCTATGGCACCTCTCATGGGTGGATTGAATCCATTATAGAAGATTTGCAAAAGAAATTCTTTTGGTAAGTTGTGTTGTGGACACCTCCTTTACAAATCTTTATATCTCTCATACGCCTCATAAAGTGATTCACCATCTCTCTATTGGAAGTTCATGATTTCATTTATCATCTTCGTAGTTTTAGTAAGGGGAAAATACTTGTTTGTGAGTGCACATACCAATTGTTCCCACATTGTGACATTTGAGGGACCGAGAGAGTGATACCAAGCTTTGGCTATATCCCTTAGCATGAAAGGAAAAAGCTTCATCCTAACAGCGTCTTTCAACATTCGATGATA
Source organism: Erythroxylum suave (assembly GCA_027563595.1). Taxonomy (NCBI): domain Eukaryota; kingdom Viridiplantae; phylum Streptophyta; class Magnoliopsida; order Malpighiales; family Erythroxylaceae; genus Erythroxylum; species Erythroxylum suave. The sequence goes on from JAOSBN010130097.1 coordinate 11,471, forward strand.
TCAAAAGGTATCACATATTTCGAGGCAGCTCAATATATGTGCATTCAGATCCTCTTTGTTTAGTCTATAGAATTGAGATTTGTTTGCAACATGTTCAGTAAGGTCGGTTTAATCTCAAAAGAAGGTGATTGAATAAGTGGTCTAGTGGTACCTTGATTGGTCACATCAAATCCCGATCTCATAAAATCCATAAGGGTCTGAGGTTGGCTCCCTTGATTTCCTCCTTATTGAAACTCTTGATGAAATTCCTCAGCCATTGATTCTTCAATTTCTTCTTCTTGGCATTTGGCTCTTCGAATGGCTAGTTTCAGGTAAGTGACATTGAGTGCTAGGGTTTCAATAATCTAACTTGAACTTCAAGTCACTCTTGTGTTCATGCGAATGCACGAAAACAAGAGTGATGAAAACACCTTAGACTACAAAAACTAAACAAATCCTACTACTTCCTGGTAATAACATCAAAAACTTGTTGAGGCAAGTTTTAATCTATTTAAAACCCTCAATATACCGCAAGCGTATAGGTCACCAGTGTAGTATATGAGGTGTCAATCCTCGAGGAGTTGTCAAAATAATCTAATTCTAAGTTATCTGAAGCCTACAGAATTATTAAAATGGAAATAAAAACAAACAAAAAAGCAAATATGAAAAGATGATTGACAGAAAATTAGTTTGTAAAATTAACACAAACAAAATCAAATATTGAGCACCATCAAATTCACAATGGGAAATCACATAACAAAATTACTAAATTATAAGAGGGGGATTTATCCTATCATTAATGCTAACCTAATCACTTTTGTGTTAATGTGGTATCTGTTCTAGACTATCTCGATTACAATCATTAAGCCCTAATTAAGTCATGTTATCGAACGTGTAATCTCTTGATTAATAATCTCCCACAGTTTAATTAGATTTTAAGCATTCTATTAAATAATTGTGTCCTCATATGAGATCTCTCTGTATAATTACCAATTTGACTATTTACATGATCTATTAGGCTAATTAACTCTCATTAACCAATCCAATCATTTTGTATTTGGTTCACTCTCTTGATTTATTACCGAAGCATGAATTTACAACAAATAATCACAAAAACCAAATGAATTAACACAAAAAAACTAGATTAAAAGAAAGTTAGAACATTATCATCAATCATAAATCCATCAAAATCATTATATCCATCTTACACATTCAAAAAGAAAAGTGCCAAAGATGAAAAGGAAATGTCACTTAGACAGGATTGGGATGGCTTGGGAAAGTAGCAGTAGCAAAAGTCTGCTCCTCTCTCCTCTTCTGCCTCTTCTCTTTCTTCTTTTTCTTTCCTCTTAGAGTTTTCCCAAAATGGCAAAATTTTCTCTCCCTTAGGGTTCTTTCTCTTTCTTTATGTATTCTATTTTAGGTAAAACTTAGGTTTTCCTAGGTTCAAAAAGTCCCAAATGTCCCTCAGTGAGTGGCATTCGGGAGGCTATCTATGTTGTTTGTTGCGCAAGCCATAATCATGACACTAAATTTTTTCTTTTGTCATGATCATGGCAGACCACTAGGCTTAGGCCATAGTTGTGGCCCTAAGCCTTACTTCAAGCTTCCTCCAAATTCTCTCTGTTCTTCGATATTTAATCTAAAACACTAACAAACATATCAAGGCATCTCAAATACATAAAATTTAAGCTCAAAAGCATACTATAACCAATAAAACACTCAAAATATAAATGTCTAACTAAATAACACCATCCTAACCTAAACATGCACAAAGCATTCAATTTAAGAAATAACATATACTAAACTAGCCATTAAAACATTATGCAACCTAGCACTAGGACCATGACATGTGAATCATAAACCCTTTCTGGTTCAACCTTAGAGGCCTAGGATTAAATTTAAAGATCTTAAACACACCAACATTCCCATGTGGATCTGTATACATGACATACCCTTGATTATTAGACCATTAAAGGTTTCAAACAACCTTTCCAGGTTAATTAGAAGACCTTTGTCTCTTGTGAGACTAAAAGGATTAATTTTACAAGAATATACATAACAATGGAGGCACTCGTAGACTTACTTGACGAAGTTACTATAGCGAGGTTTAATGGCAGCATGGAGCTTATGAAGGATATAGTCAAAGTAACCTATGCTTGGAGACCTCCCAGGTTGAAACCTAAAGATGCTTGCAAGCTAACAGGTAGAACGTTCTTAACTAGAAGCTATGAGGAACTAATTTAAGAAGATCTACACATAGCTCATTAATCAGATTCTATTGTAGACAATGATGTTACTAATTCTACTAAAGTCACTCCAAGATCAAAGAAATGTAATGAGGACTTAATTGTTTTGAATGAAATATAATGAGGACTTAGTTGTTTTAAATGAAAATCATTCTCCTCATGAAGTTGTTGTTATTTCAAATTTACCCAATCTACACTAGAATGTTCCTGAATCTGGTATTGCCTCATAAGTTGTTGATAATTATCTGGATATTGGTTTTATGGAGCATAATATGATTCCTAATGTAACAGTAGTTACCCCCATCAGAATTGTTTCCTCTAAATTAGTATAAAAAACTTGTTTATCTAATAAAAATGAGCTTTAGGAGGTTGACACTAGTCTTATTTCTATTACCCATGTTGAAAATGTTCAAAAAGAAGCTAATAATGGTCCATAAACCTTTTCTCATATTGATTAAGAGTCTTTACAGGTTATAACAAGCAAAAGAAAATACTAAAAGAGCAAAGGTTGCAGCTCTAAAGGTAAAAAGCAATAAATTTCTATTATATTTTGGAATGTTAGATGTTTAAATAGTTCTATAAAATAACATGCTTTGACGGATTTTGTTTTTAAGTAACAACCTTTTTTACTTGGTATTTTTCAAAACAAAAATAAAGTTAGAGTATATTAAAAAGCTTGAAATTTTAAGAAAGCAATGGAAATTTGTCTCTACTCACTCTCACCACTTTCTGGGCAAAATCATCATCTATTATAGCTGATTTCAGAATTGAGGTGGAAGTTTTGATGATTTTTAATTAGATGATGCACTTAAAGATCTCCTTTAAAGTTGGAAAGGCAAGAAAGTGATCATCTTGCTTACAGTAGTTTATGCTAGCAATTTTTCATTCCAAAGGAATGATTTAAGGAATATTGTGTCTAATTTCTATTGATTTTTTCCATCATACCTTGATTGTAGTTACAAATTCTTTTGTTTTAATCCAAATTTGAATTGAATTAAATGAAAATGGTGTGAATATTGCATGAATGTTGAATGAAGGGTCTTGTGAATGTTGCACGAAAACAAGAAAAATTATGCATGAAATAATGAATATTGGACGTGAATTATGCATGGTTTTATTTAATTAATGCATTTTAATGGACTCACACCCGTGACTATGCAAGTCACAGGTGTGATAAGGCGAGTCAAGTCTGTGACTCCTACAGTCATGGGTGCGACAACATTTTCTTTTATTTTTGTTAATATTACGTGTCCTCTGTAGGTTGGCAGCGTGAAAACCTAAACCTAGCCTCGCACTACTATTGCGAAAAGAAGACGAGTCAGAAGGGAAGAAGAAGAAGAGAAACAATAGTAGATAGAAGGCAGAGCTGAAGCCAGGGGAGAATCCATTTTTCTAGGTGATAGTAAACAGAGGCAAAGGGGGAGAACTGAAGCCAACATCCTCATCTAACCACCTATTTGTTTGCCATCTCTATTTCATCTCCTTTGCATTATGAGACTCGTTTGTTAAGATTGTTTTTCTTGCTATAGTTGATAGTCCATTTCAATTTTACTCTGTTTATTGCTTTAAGACTTTTCTATTAATGTTAACTATGGGATTGAAGTATATGCAGATGATGAAACTTGTTTATTCCATGACAGATTGATTCTTTTTCTGAAGAATTAATGAATCTAGTTTAGTTAACTATGCATGATTGAGTTATTATTTAATTGTCTTATTATTTGCTATAGTTTCTAAGCTTATTGGATGTAATAGTGTGGTCAACCTTTACATCATTTAGGTAGTAAATGAAGGATCGAGAGAAGAAGTTTAATATTGGAATGAGAAACTATAGACGCTTGGGTTAAGAATTAGAAATATAATAACTTAAGTAGGTGATTATTAGTTTGGTTTCTATAATTAATTTGTATAATAACCAATCGAATACTAAAGTTATATTTATTTTATTATTTGAACTATTTTAAAGCCTAATTGGCAATTTTAGCAAGGTAATTATCCAATCAATTCATCTTAGTCATACATAGGAGATTAAATTAGTGAAGTTAGTTTCTCAAAAGCTTTCCATACTGGTTAATCATATTATTTTGCTTCCAATTGAATTAATTTACTTTTTAGTCTAATTGTGTGATTTTCTTTAAGCCTTTACTCAACAAATCAGGATAGAACGTTTAGGATTGCATTTGTTTTTATTTTTCTTTAAGATTAATTTAAGTGAACCAATTTCATGTCCTTGAGAAACGACCCTCGGTAATCAACTATAACTACCTTGTATACTTATGAGCATGATAGCCTAGGTATTTTTAGAACTTATTTTGGCACAACAATTTTTTGATGTTGCTACCGAGGAGGTGTTTAATGTTTAGACTTAAATTAATTTTGATCATTTTGTTTGGTCAAGCATACATTTTCGTCATGTTATTTCATTAATTTGTTTTAGCAGTTTTTGTTACTAATTCAGTGTTGTCTTTATTTTGATTATGCGAGGAAAGAGATCTCAAAAAAGTGTACTTGCCTCCTTTATTGATAACGTGCACTGAATAAGAGAACCTCAAAGGGGCTTTGAAAACAATCTCAAGGAACCCAAGTCTGAAGATCAAAAGATGGATGAAAGGCAGCTAGTGATGAAAGAGTATGTCAGACCAGTAATTGGCAATACCACTTCATGTATGTGTTTAGGAGAGGCAGCCAAAAACTATTAATTAAAGAGCATCTACTACAACATGTTGTCATCTTTCTATATGGTTCCTAATGAAAATCCTTTAAACATCATTCGGGAGTTTTATACCGCTCTCCAGACTTTTCCTTTAGATGGCTTGAACAAAGATCAACTCATAATGAGATGCTTCCTATACACATTGAAAGATCTAGCCAAGGCATGGTTGATAACCCTTCTGTCCAATTCATTGACCACATAGGACGAGGTGTACAACAAATTCATGGTAAAATTGTATTCCCATCAAAAGATCTTTGAGTTGCGAACAAAGATAGCTACCTTCACTCAGATGGAGGGAAAGTCATTCCATGAGGTGTGGGAATGCTTCAAACGCTTGCTAATACAGCGTCCACACCATCATTTTCCATTTCACATGCATAACTAATTCTTCTATGATAGATTAACACAATAATGTCAATACACGGTAGACAATGCAGAAGGAGAAGTTGTGAGAGAGAAGATTATGGAAGAGACATATGGAATCTTTAAAATGTTGGGGATCAATTCTTAATAAAAGAGCATAAAGGGGAGAAGAGTTAGAGTTCATGAAGTGAACTTGAGCCAAGAAATGGCTATGCAATTGGTTGAGCTAACTACGAGACTACCCCAAAATATTCCAAATCAAGAGGTATATGGTATAAGTGGAACTTATATTCATGAAGCTAATGTTTTTTCATATTCTTTTAAATCTTTTGCATGTGAGAAAGAACAAGCGAACTCACTTAATGGTTTTTAACCAAGGGTGAAAAATGATCCATATTCGATCACCTAAAACCCTAGTTGGAGAAACAAGCACAATTTTTCATGAAAGACCAACAATCCACTAGTGCAACACCAACCACAATATTAGAATTTTCAGACTCAAAATCAATTCCAAGGGCAATCCTCAAATTAGAACCTACCAAAAATGCCTTCTGTGGACGAGAGTCTAAATGTATTTATTCAGGTAAGCACTTAGAATCAATAAGAGAATTGACTCCTTGGAAAATTTTGTAAAGAGGAATGAGACTCAAGTAGGGCAACTCACTGCTTAAATGCAAAACAATCAAAAAGGAAGGTTGCCCAATCAACCTGAACAAGCCCAAGTAGTTACTATTATAAGAAATGGTAAGGTGAATGATAATCATGTTTAGATTCCTTCTAATCCATCTGATGCAAGTAATCAAAAAATGAGCAGCATGACATAATCAATAGGCACAACTCTTCAAGTCACGTTCAGAAAGTTGAAAAAATTGAGCATGTAACCAAAGGCAATAGAGGACCAAGACTACGTAAGGTGATTGATCCTTATAGACTGCCATGTAACACCTACATACCCCCTGGGAGGAAATGCAAATGTTACACAAAACATAACCAAAATAATCCGATACATACTAAAGCATTTCTAGAAACTCAAGGAACATACATTTCATTCGCCAATGGTTAGGTCATATTCAGAACATAATATACATATGGTAATTATTACATACAAGTCTTAAATCCAAATCCAAACTGTATTAAGGTTATTACAAACAATTAAACAAAACATAAAATACAACATGTCCTATTCAATTGAAAAACAACTCAAAAATAAACTGAACATTTTTAAAACAAATCACAATTTTCTTAGCCAGTATGGTTATCTTTATCCCAATTTGAAGTCTTCTTATTAGAACCTATATGGAGGAAAAACACTGTGATAAGCATATAGCTTAATGGGGAATAACTAAACACATATAATCTGATGATTGTTTCTAACAATCATCTAGCATTCACAAACAATGAATCATATCAAATCTTAGACAACCTTTAATTGTTCGAATTACTGGACATTCCACAATCATTTGCAACAGAATAGAATATACTTTCTCCAAACTTATACATATCCGAACAGAATATCAGAATCATAAAACAAAATCTTAAAGTACCTGAATATTTATATCAACAGCATCTAGTTGTATCATAACTGAAGTTAACTTATATCAAAATTTCTTTTTACAGAAGCGGGCAACAGGACCAGAACAGGAGATACCTATTGGTATCACAGAATAGGAGAAACTTATGTCTTAACACGGAAGTGTCCTTATTAGGAGACACCGAAGTGTCTATATCAAGAGATATACAGAAGCAGTTGCAGACCCTTCTAGACACCAAACAATGTAACACCCACATAACCCCTGGGAGGATATACAGATGCTACACAAAACAAAACCTAAATAATCCAATACATACTAAAGCATTTCCATAAACTCACGAAACAAAATTTCATTCATCAATGATTGGATCATATTCAAAACATAACATAAAATGGTACTTACTACATATAAGCCTTAAATACAAATCCAAATTGTATTAAAGATATTGCAAACCATTAAACAAAACACAAAATACAACATGTCCTATTACATTGAAAAACAACTCAAAAATAAGCCAAACATTTTTAGAAGAAAACATAATTTTCTTGGCCACTGCAGTTGTCTTTATCCAGTCTCAAGTCTTCTTATCAGAACCTACATGAAGGCAAAACCACCATGCTAAGCATATAGCTTAATGGGGAATAACTAAATATATATAATCCAGTGATTATTTTAAATAATCACTTAGCAATGGTCATATCAAATCTCAGACAACCTTTAATTTTTCAAATTACTGAACATTCCAATATCATTTGCATCAAAATAGAATATAATATATCATATCATAATATACTTGCTTCAAACTTACATATATCCAAACAGTGTATCAAAATCCCAAAGCAGAACATTAAAGTATCTGAATAAATCTTGTTTATATCAAACTAGCATTTAGTTGTATCAAAGCTAAACTTAACTTATATCATAATTACACATATCAAAACACAAAATAAGTTAGCCTGCTAATCCTTTTTACAGAAGTGGGTATCAAGACCAGAACAGGAGATACCTATTGGTATCACAAAAAAGGTGAGACTTATATCTCGACACTAAAGTGTCCTTATTAGGAGACCCCAAAGTGTCAAATATCATAAGAGAATTATGTTTCAGACACTAAAGTGCCTATATTAGGAGACACTGAAGTGTCAACACCTTAATGTCACGGGAGCAGTTACATAACCTTCTAGGCATGCCTATTTATCCACGTCTAAGACTTGAAGGTTTTAAAACAATTTATTTCAAATTTCACAATCACAAGCAAAAGATGTTGTGTCTTTATTCCATTTTCCTCAAATTGAACATATATATATGCACATCCAACTAATCATAACTTATAAGCATAAAGATTTGCAATAATGTACCATTAAAGGCATTATGTATTTGCACATTCCGTATCATGACACAAAGTTCCAATTTGTAAACAATCATATTCAATTCACATCTCATAAACCTTTTGAAACATATTGGTATTCATAAGAACACAATGATAGGTGTGCATTAGTATATGTTTTTTCAGGTATTTGGTAAGTATTTTCTTGCAAAATTGTTGATCATTATTGTAGTTTAGGATTCATGTTGCATGTTTTCAATAAGTTTGATTTCCATTGTTGTTCTTGTGTGTTTGATGTTAATTGAGGATAAGAATTGACTATTTTGTATGTAGAAAAGAAGAGGGAGCAGCTTAGAGGTTGAACAAAAGATCAAAGAAGAGAAGAAAAGAAGAGTGAATATGTTGTTGTTCTTGTGTGTTTGATGTTATTTAAGGGTAAGAATCAGCAACTTGGAGGTTGAACAAAAGATTAAAAAAGAGAAGAAAGGAAGGGTGAATCTGTGTCCAATTCCTATGTTCATGGGAATAATGCAAATTCCCGTGAACGTGGGAATTATAAACTGAGGCTTCATGTGAGGCTTCATTAAACTTAGGATTTTTAGACTACTTAAGCATCATTAAGCCTCCATCTTCAGGGAGATGACACCTACCTATAGAAACACCATCTTTAAGTGAAGAACACCTGTTTAGAACCTTGAGGAAGGATTGAAGACAAGGACCATCATCAACATTGGGCAAAATAGAACATCATCACCAAAATTCCAGATTTTGGCAAAGAAGAGAAGGAGTCCTCATATTCAATTTTCTATCACTTTTATTCCTTCTTGTATTTGTAAAGATGGTTTATTTGAATGTTGATGATGTTATGGAGACCATGTTAGGTTGATTTCATTTTAGGGATTGCTTTTGGACTTATTGTGATAAACTCCTATTTTATTAAATTGAATGAAGTGTCTTTGATGATTGTCGTTTTTAATTATCATCTTGCAACAAATCGAGAGAGTGTATGAGATAAAATTTGTTTCAGATTTTACAACGAGAGTTGGTGACCTATAGATGTACAATTTTCATGTTAATTGAATAGTTAGAAGAGAGATCTCACCTATTCAATTGTTCACCCGTAGGATAGTTTAATAACTAGTTGAATTAGTAAAGTCACTGGGTAGGTTAATAGATCATCCAATTGATTCCCGCTGATTCAATTAGGGATAAATAGTTACACTTTAAGAGAGGGTAATTAATACATTCAGAAATCTAGGGTCAGACACAGTTCAATCAAAAAAATAGGAGGGAGACATGATAGGGAAAAAAGTAATCTTTAGTCTTAAGATTCTTAAATTTTGATTTTTCTATATTTTGGTATTGTCTATTGGTTCGTCATTAGTCTTTTATTTTTAATTTAATTTCCAAACTATTTTTATTAAATAATTTCGTTTCTTAAACAAAGTTGTGTCTACATTAAGTAGTATCTAGGTATCAATCCCTGTAGGATCGATATCTGCTCTATTTAAATACAAGTCACAACCCGTTCACTTGTAGTTTTGAACATGAAACAAGTAGATAGGCTTTACTGTCAACAAACACATTCATTTTTAAACATATCATTCTTTTCAACATTAGACACATTATTAATTAACCTCACATTCTTTAAGTAATTACCTTCATTAATAAACCATAACTTAGTTACCTTTTTCTCCATTAATCTAACATCATCTTGGTTCATTTTTAATCTTAATAAAGTTTAATGAAACCATTTTAAAAATCCCTAACCTTATATATGTCAACAACTGCACAAAACCAAGATTTTCACCTCCCTAACCCTTTCCTAAATTTTCTCAAGACAAGTTTTGGGTCAGTTTTGTATGGCCATTCTAATATAGAAACTGAGGTTTCTAGGCAATATGTTCTTCTAAACAAATTTTCCTCTATGTCTTAAGGTTTTAATGAACTAAATTTAATACAATTTTGTTTATTATTCCTAGATTTACACCCAAATTACTACAAACTGTTCTCATATAGTGACAGTAGCCAAAATTCAACTTCAGGCCAAATTTCAATTATAGATATAACTAAAATTCTATTCCTTCATAAACATTGTAGAAATACATATTCAGTTTAATCCACAATTAAAATCACCCCATTTGGATTTTTACAGGTCAAGTTATGGATAAAATACCAATGTCTGTTTTGTGAAACCACTACAATTAACTAATACTCCTTTAACACCCCTTCACCATCAATTCCACCTCAATTCCATCTTATTCATGCCAAAATTCCACATCAATTTTTATGTCTAGAACCAATTCAAAAATCATTCATTAAGTAACTCACAAATCAGTATCTTCGACACATCAAACCAAACCAGAATTTATCATACAAGGATCATTTTTCCAGCATTTAATCCTTATCATCTTAACACATATTTTATACCAATTCAAATCATATAACACTTGTTTTAACACATGGTATCAAGTTTAAAATTCCCTTACCTTCTTATCTTTAGATTTTAACTCCAAAAAACCTGTTAATCTAGCAAAAACTAAACAACATTGCATTTGTCAAACTAGAATTATTTTTGCAACACTTTAAAGCAATTAACAAACATCTAAGATTAAGGTGAAAGTAGGATGCTCTTCGCACCAAAACAACAACAATATAGGAAATAACGTAAGGTAGTTTTCTTGATGTAGTATCTTACTAAGATTCCAAGTGAAAATGAAAATTCCAGAAGTTAAGAGGGAATGAGAGTTTTGGTGGAGAAGATCAAGGAAAAGAGTGAAGAAAATTCCAACAGAAATTTTGAGACCTTTGGATCCTAGGTATCGTCAAACTCCTTAAGCAAGTGTCAACTAACATGTCATACCATGTAACACTTGATTATGTTTCCATTGTATCCTTAAGAAGTTGTCATCAATCACCTACAAATCAGTCCACATGTCACCCCAAATTGACCCACTTGTCACATAATAATTGGCCTATTTTTCACACATTTAATTATACCAAATTTCACTCAATTATATGCTTAATAATCCTAATTTTTGATGTACCAACTTGTCTTGCCAATTGAAAATTTTCCTGCTCCAAATGCCCATTTTAATACCTTAATTCTCTAATGGTATTAATTAATCCCAACTCTTTAAGTATGATCCATTAAACCAAAATTTAAGTCATAATGATCCATTAAACCAAAATTCAAGTCATATGTAATTCTCAATCATATCACAATTAGGTGATATGCCAATCCATTATCCAAAAGGAATAATATAACATGTGTTGGTAAAGGTAGGAGGATTGATTGTCCCTATAGACTTTTTGTCTTAGACATGGGGGAAGTAAAAGAGCAAGAAAAAGGGCACATCATACTCCTAGGGAGGCCTTTTATGGCCACTACTAATACCTTGATTGATGTGAAGAATGAAAAATGGACCATGATTACTCTGGAAGAAACAATAGAATTTTCAATCCTTAATGTTGAACATATCCATATTACTATTGTTTATGAAGAATGTTCTTTTATTGATCAAATATTACTGTAGATTTCAATTTTTCTTTGTAGGAAAAAAAGTGGAATTGGACTTGGTTAAAGAGATTGATGAGGATTGTCAATTGTTAAACGATGCAACTAAGGGAGAGTTTGGCAAATTCTTAAAGATAGATCCTAATAAAGAGAAAAAGACAGTGGAATCACTCACTTTGAGTGATCCACCTTGAGCATGTCTATTGAGTGACCAACTACAAGACATTAAAGAAACGCTAAATGGGAGGCAACTCATATAATTTCTGTTTTGTTTTCTCAATTATTTGTTTGTTATTCCTTTTTAGTGAATCTCAACTTAGTTTGGTTTCTTTGTGTGCACAGGTCTAATTTTCAGTCGTTATTATCTGTTTTTCTAGCAGATGTTCTTCACTCCCCGATGCAGTACGCCACGCTTCACACCACATCAACGTAGCCACTACCCCTACCGTTTTATCGTATTTCTATCCTTTTTCTTATTTCTGGTTAGTTTAATTTCTTTTAATTTTAATTTCTATAGTTATTTTACATCTTCGATCCCTATTTTATTTTCTTATCACATTGGTGACAATATGATATTCAAGTTGGGGGGAGTAGTATTTTTTAAAAAATTGATTTTGTCATGTTTGTTTGTTTTTCCATTTAATAGTTAGAGTTGTATGGTCATGAAATAAATTCAATCAAGATTATAAATGCATAATATAACTAAATGAGTATACTTGCATGTTTAAAATGATTAACTTGGATTTCAATTAAAAGGATATTAGCTTGTTGTGATAGAAGAATGACACTTTCTTTGGTTAGAATTTGTGCCGTTTTGAAATATTAGACACTAAATTCAAGTATTCTTTGTTGAGAGTGTTCTTTCATGATTAAGGAACTCTAGAACTTGCGTGCGAATACTAGTTAAGATCACATAATCTTATGCAAACATTGAGATGATGAAGGCAATTAGGAATTACCCGTTTTGCTTAAAAAGACACCATAATGTTACCCTTAGTGAACTCTTCTTAAGCTTAACATGAAACAATTTATTTCTTTACACCCAAAATATGAGCCTTGAACTTAATTATTTACCCTTTTAGTTACACCTACCATAAGGAAAGTTGAGCATTTGAATAGGTATGATTGGGTTTAGGGAATTATTGCTTGAATAAGTTTGAGAGAATTATACGATATAGTTGGTTATTGACTTAGGAATGGGTATGCTTGTAGCAACTTTTATCTCTCCTTTACATTTTTCCTCTTCTAAACTTAATCTTGTTTTAAATAAACAAAAAAGAGAAAAAAAAGAAAGAAAAATAAATATAAAAGAAAAGTAAGGAATAGAAGATAACAAAAAAAAATGAAAAGAAAGAGCAGAGGTATAAAAAGGGAAGTGCTAATCTTGTTAACTTAAAAGGAAAAAATTGAGTGTTTTATACTTCATTGTTTATATTACTTTAAATGCTCAATTTGTTATATGGTTATAAACTATGATTTGCTTTTTTTTAATCCTATCCTTAGCTCGAACCCATTACAATCAAAATAAAGACCTTCGGATTGATATTTGTGTTCGATATGATTGGTGGAGATTGGATTAGTAAGCAAGCCTATGGTAGATGCTTTACATGAAGTGAATTATGAGTGAATATATCCTACCTTTGAAAGCTTGAGAGGGTGGAGAGTGGAGTGAGAACCATCACACTTGTTAATGGTTCTTTGAATTAAAGTACTTGTTGATTTTGGCTAAATATGCAAAGAATAGCTTGTTCATGGAGTATTATGAGTTTCAAGTTCTTAGGTTGTGTTTATTGAAATGATTTTTTATACCTTTTACAATTATTTGGGAAAATAGTTGTTCTAATTGTTTATCCATGTATACTCTAGTGTTCTTTATTTTTCTTGAGGACAAGTATAGTTTAAGCTTGGGGGAATTATTGTGTCTCATTTCTATTGATTTTGCTTGCCTTCATATCTTGATTTTGGTTACAAATTCTTATGTTTTAATCAAAATTTGAAATGAATTGAGTGAAAATGGCGTGAATATTGAATGAATGCTCAATGAAGTATCTTATGAATGTTGCACGAAAACAAGAAAAATTATGTATGAAAGAATGAATGTTGAACGTGAATTATGTATGGTTTTAATTAATTAATGCATTTTAATAGACTAATACTTGTGACTATGAACACACCTATAACTTGCACAGTCATGGGTTTGATAGCATTTTCTTTAACTATGTTAATATTACGTGTCCTCTGCTGGGTTGGCCATGTGAAAACCTAAACCTAGCCTCACACCACAAATAGATAACAAAGACTGTTGGAGGCAAGCGCTCACGCACAAACAGAAAGAACATGTAACACCGAATGCTTTGAACTTTCTATATTGTGCTATATTTGGAGATACTACTGTATGTTAATATATACATGGTTGTAATAAGTTCAAAGATGTATTTGAATCCTTCTGGTACGTATACCAGTAATATAAAATGTTATATGCCCTTATATGAACTTAGAGTTCATCAGTATGCGAAATCTTGGAGATTTCTAACATATAAGCTTCTAAGTGTGAAAAACCGAGTCCATTGGATGGATATGACCATGGTGGTCGAATTAAATGTGTTCTAATTCCTTCTAAGTGTGAAAAACCGAGTCCATTGGATGGATATGACCATGGTGGTCGAATTAAATGTGTTATAATTCCTTAGAGTTGATTAGACATGATATATAGAATTATCGGACACTTAGAAAGCTTAATTGGAAAAGTTGATGCATATAAGGGCCTATTTGGAAAGTGTTACAAGTTAAAGGACTTAAATGTAATTTTCAATTCTTGAAGGAACAAAATATAATTTTATAAAGTTAAGGGGCTTATTTATGGTTTGGAAAAGTCCAAGGACCAAAATGAAAATCAAAGTTTTTATCATTTTAAATTTTTGGGCTTAATTGTAAATTTAGGAAAGTTTGGAGGGTATAATGGTAATTTCACATAAGCTAAGGGCAAAAGGGTAAATTCACTATATTTGGCCAAAGAAGAGTCAAATTCTAGACTCTTATCCTTCCTATGGTGGTGCACCTCCCATTAAAGATTAAAAACACTTAGTTTTAATTAAAAAGAAAGGAGAAGAAAGAAGAAGAGAGAAGGAAGAGAGGAAACATTAGGTCATCACCAAATTCTACAATCCTTTTGATTCGACAACCCAAACCAAGGTGTTATAAGCTAATTTTGGGTCAAGGAACTCAAATTTATCATTAGATTTGAGAAATTCGTAAAGGATTTGAAGATATCTCCAAAGGAAAGTATAGGTAAATTTTGTCTCATCTCTCTCTACATTAGGATTTTGAGTTTGGTGTTAAGACATGTTGTTCTCCATGATTAATTATGCATGAAACATGGTTTAGATGAATGAAATGTGTCATAGAGAGGGTTCTTTAAGTCAAAACCGAAAATGCCCCCTTTTAGTGAAAGTTGGTGAATTTTGAATATCTTTTGAAATTGACGGTTTAAATGAATTCTATGGTATTAATTGTGTACGTATAATGTGAATTGATGAAAAAAAATGAAGAGGATGTATATGGAATAAGGCTTGGACGAAATTATGGTGGAAGAAATGGATTAATGTGATGAGTGGTATAATTATGATGAATATGGCTTAAATGAAGGGAATTGGAGTTAATGGAGTGGTGAAATGTATTGTTGTTTGGAAGTGCTTGTTATATCACAAGACTGGAGCATGAATTACTATGATAAAGTCTTGAAAATATAACTTGAAAGTTATGAACATTAGGTGTTTGATAAAATGCCTAACTGAACTTGGCTTAGGATTTAAGGATTTTGATGGTGTGCACTGGAAAGAGGCTTTCATGTTTACTTAGAGTAAACTTGAATTATTGCTTAGATTGATGAATAATGGCCTAATGTGCATGGATAAAGATGTGCTTAAGTATGTTTCGAAATGAGCAAGTATTGGGTTAAAGGCATTAAATGCCTTAGAAAATGCAAAAGAGAAGCTAATGTGAGTGGTGAGGAAGTAACTATGTGAGAAGCTTAATGGACAAATCCTATAGCTTAAAGGGAATGATATTGTGTTTTATACACTTATATGATGGTATATAATTATATAAATATATATATCATGATATGTTTTTGAATGTATAAAGGCTCAGGAGGTAGTAATCAAGGAGCTTGTACCGAGGATTCTTGAAGGCAAAGTAGTGCACATCTTCTTTTGAGGTGAGTTTGGGAAACTATATTTCTCTTATGGGATTAGATCACCCTAAGACATGTATGATGACTTGTATGTGAATTTTGAACCTAGGTAATGCTTAGTATAATTGAATCTCAAATGGATACTAATACACTTATGTATTTATGAAATGACATTGTTTTGAACAACTATGAATTTGAAGCACAAAAATTGGCTTTTATTTCATGAGATAATGTTTTGGGAATTTTCATACGCATAATTGAATCATATATGCTACATGTTTATGTTATCTTTTGGCTTAGAGCCATAACAAAGTTTCATTTCATCGGTTAGGCCAATAAATAAAGGCATGGTGCTTTACTTGATTTTAGTATTCAATATTTCTATATGATTTTTGTGATTGGTGAGGAAATGATTGGCCAATTGTGTTTTGGGAACAACTGATTTAGCGACCCCCGTACCCTTGACGTTGGTACATAAAAGTTGAGTCCTTGTATCGACACCTTACTGTGAGACTTGCGGGTGATTTCATACCTAGGGTCTGGGCATCGACGAGGTCATCACCCATGGTCATGACACTCTTGTCGATTGTAATCCAGACTCACCACAGATGAAGTCGAGCCAACACCGAGGATCAGTGGGTGTGCACGCTAGTCTAATCAACTAGTGGTGTCAAACATGATTGTTTTGGCTTACCCTAATTTTTTTTTCTAACGAGATTTGATTTATACATGTGATGTTTTATGCTTTTGTGTATCGAAACTAGAACTGGATGAGTGAATTAATAGGCTAGACCTATATCGTTCCTAACTAGTATACGTTGAGTCATAGAGTAGGCCTATGTGTTCCTATGTGTTGTATGTTCACCTTATGGGTTATCTATACCGTCTTGGTGTGTTTCGAGTTCTGTTTGAGATATATGTTTTTCCTGTTCACTAAGTACATAGTGTACTCACCCCCTCCACTTTCTAACCATGTAGGTTATTTTAGTGAGCTTGAAATTATGAGTATATCGAGTGGTCTTTTGACAGTTTTGGGACATTACCGCATGTGAGCAGTTTCCATTTTGTTAGTTACGTAGTGGCTCATGAACTGATTTACCGTTTAACTTTTTAACCGTTTTACTATTTTATTAAAATGATTATATCGATATGTTTTAAAGTTTTGTAAATTAACTTTTGATTGTCTTATGGTTTGTAAACAACTTTACGTATGAACAATTTGTATTTGTCGTTAAGATTAATGTTCAGTTAGCCTTGCATAGTCGGGTTAAGGGTACCATGAGTATTCTTAACCCGGGTATGCGGCGGTTGTCATGTGCTCGATGTGGTTCTGGGTCATGACAGAACAAGACAAGAAAAGAAACAAAAAAGGAGGTTAGAGGTGAAAAGAAGACGAGTCATGGGGAAGAAGAAGAGAAATAGCAGCAAATAGAGAGAAGGAAAAGTAGGCAGAGCTGAAGCTAAGGGAGCATCCATTCTTTTGATTGATAGTAAATAAAGGCAGAGGGTGAAAGCTGAAGCCAACATCTTAATTCGATCACCTATTTGTTTTCTATATCTTTTTCATCTTTGTTGCATTATGAGACTCATCTATTGAACTTGTTTTTCTTGTTATAGTTGATAGTCCATTTCAGTTTTACTCTGATTATTACCTTAAGACTTTTCTTTTAATGTTCACTTTGGGGTTGAAGTATACGCAGATGATGAAACTTGTTTATTCCATGATGGGTTTATTTTTTTCTTGAGAACTAATGAATCTAGATTAGTTAACTATGTATGATTAAGTTACTATTTTATTGTCTTATTATTTGCTATAGTTTCCAAGCTTATTGCATGTAATAGTGTGGCTAACTTTTGCATCATTTACGTATTAAACAAAGTATCGAGAGAAGAAGTTTAATATTGGAACAAGAAACTATAGACGCTTGGGTTTAGAATTAGAATTATAATAACTTACATGGGTGATTATTAGTTGGGTTTTCATAATTAATTTGGATAATAATGTTGGCCCCCAAATGTTTTTTTTTAGTTAAGCATGATTTAAATAATTATGAGGTTTGGATAAGTGAATTTTGGGAGT
>JAOSBN010130148.1:0-61914 GCA_027563595.1 Erythroxylum suave
ATAATTTATTTTATTGAAATGTTCCCAATTATTATAATTATTATTGCAAATAAATTTCCTAATGGTGACACATCGTCGCTATAAATTATGTACGGGGACCAGGGCCAACAGAGCTTGATGTTAATGTGAATGAGCATAACAAACAACATCATATCAGCTCTTCCTAAAATTGAAAGTGCTAAAAAATTTATGAGTTTTGTGAAAGATCACTCCCAAACAGCTGATAAGTCTCTTGCTAGGTCATTAATGGGTACTTTGACCACCATGAAAGTTTATGGATCTCGTACTATGCTTGAACACGTCATTGAAATGACAAATATTGCAGGAAGACTTAAGTCTCTGGGAGTGGAAGTGGATGAAAATTTCCTTGTACAGTTCATTTTTTACTTTTTACCATTTGAGTATGATCGGTTCCAAATGAGCTATAATACTATAAAAGATAAATGGAATGTCCATAAATTGCACAGTATGTTCGCTCTAGAGAAAACAAGACTTAAGAATCAAGGAAATCATTCCATCCATTTTGTGAAGTATCGAAGAGCTACTAAGAAAGTATATAAGAAACAAGGAAAGGGGAAAGGACCACTGAAGACCAATGATTCCTCCGTTAAGATCTAAAAGAAGGTAACAATTACAAATGTCAACTCTGTGGAAAACCTTGATACTTCCAGAAGGACTGTCTATGATATAAAACTTGGTTCGAAAAGAAAGGTAAGCTTAAAGCTTATGTATGTTTCGAATCAAGTTTAACTGAAGTTCCACGTAATACTTGGTGGATTGATTCTGGATGTACATCTCATGTTTCTAATACTATACAAGGATTCCTTACGATCTAAACAACAAACCCAAATAAGAAGTTTGTCTTTATGGGGCATAGAGTAAGGGTTCTAGTAGAAACAGTTAGGACTTACTGTTTAATCCTAAATACCAGACATCATTTAGAGTTATTTGAAACTCTTTATGTACCTAGTCTTTCTAGGAATTTGATTTCTTTATCTAAACTTGATGTTACTGGATACTCTTTCAAGTTTGGTAATGGATGTTTCAATTTGTTTAAGCATACTAGTATGATTGGATTTGGCATACTTTATGATGGTTTATATAAATTGAATCTTGATAATTTATATGCTAAAACTCTTATAACCCTGCATCATAAAGTTAGAATTAAACGTAGTTTAGTGAATGACTGTTCTGCTTCCTTGTGGCATAAATGTTTGGGTCATATTTCCAAGAAAAAATGAAAATGTTAGAAAAGAATGGAATTGTTTCAGATTTGTGTTTTATTGATCTCAATATTTGTGTGGATTGTATTAAGGGAAAACAAACAAAACACACAAAGAAAGGTGTCATGGGAAGAACTCAACTTCTTGAAATTGTATACATTGATATATGTAGACCTTTTGATGTTAATTGTTTAGGCAAAGATAAATATTTTATTACCTTTATTGATGATTATTCACATTACAGATATGTCTATTTACTGCACGAGAAATCTCAAGCAGTGAATGCGTTTGAAATTTATATAACTGAAGTTAAAAGGAAATTAGACAGAAAAGTGAAAATCGTTAAGTCTGATAGAGGTGGTGAGTATATGGAAGATATGATTAAACTAGACAACACCCTGGTCTATTTGCTAAATTCCTAAAAAAACGACATGTGCTCAATACAAAATGTCGAGTACACCCCAACAAAATTGTGTATCAGAAATGTGTAATGGAATCTTAATAGACATAGCTAGAAGTTTGTTAAGTAATGCATATTTGCCCTTATCATTATAGATGTATGCCTTAAAAACTATCATATAATTGTTAAATAGGGTTCCTAGTAAGGCAATTCCAAAGACACCTTTTGAATTGTGGACTGATAGGAAACTTACTTTAAGGCACTTGCATATCTGGAGTTGCCAGGTAGAAATAAAGATTTATAATCCACAAGAAAAGAAACTGGATGTAAGAACAATTAGTGGATATTTCATTAGTTATCTATAAAATTTTAAAGGGTATAGATTTTATTGTCCTAACCATAGTACAAGAATTGTTGAAACTGGAAATGCTAGGTTTATTGAGAATGGTGAAATTAGTGGGAGTGATGTTTCATTAAATGTGGAAATTAAAGAAGTTAGAATACAAGTCCCTTTGACTTGTGTTCCCACTACTCAAATTATTTTTCCTCAAATTATTGCACCACATAAGAGCAATAAATACATGCTCCTGACATTCAACATGAACCTGTAATAGAAGAACCACAAGAAATAACATTAAGAAGATCCCAAAGAGATGATATATGCTATTCTGAATGATTATGTGGTATATCTACAAGAGTTGGAAGATGAATTAGGAATTAATAATGATCCTATTTCATTTTCACAAGCCATTAATAGTGCTAATGATAATAAACAATTAGATGCAATGAAAAATGAGCTTAAATCTAAGGAACATAATAGTGTTTGGGACTTTAGGGTGCAAGAGAGTTGGGTGTAAATGAGTTTTTAAGATGAAGTGTGACTCTTATGGAAACCTTGAACATTACAAGACTAGATTTGTTGCTAAGGGTTTTACTAAAAAAGATGGCATTGACTATAAGGAAACGTTCTCACTAGTTTCCAAGAAAGATTTTCTCATAATTATCATGGCACTAGTGGCTCATTATAATTTAGAGCTACATCAGATGAATGTGAAAATTACCTGTCTAAATGGGAATTTAAAGGAAAATGTATATATGGATCAACCAATGGTTTTTTCAATTGAAGGGAAAGAACACATGGTGAATAAACTAAAAGAAATCAATATACGGACTAAAGCAAGCTTCCCGCTAATGATATCTTAAGTTTAATAATACTGTTGTTTCATTTGGTTTTAAAGAAAACACTATTAATTGATATACTTATTTGAAGGCCTGTGGGAGTAAGTTTATTTTTTTGATTATGTATGTCGATGAAATCTTGCTCACAACTAATAACCTTGGTCTATTAAGTGAGACTATGAAGTTTCTCTCTAACAACTTTGAAATGAAAGATATGGGAGAGGCAAACTAGGTGATCGGAATAGGGATATTTCAGGATAGATCGCAAAGACTATTAGATTTGTCTCATAAAGCATATATTAATAAAGTTTTAGAGAGATTTAGAATGGATAAATGTTCAAAGTCTCTAGTTCTAATTCAGAAAGGAGACAAATTTAGTCTCATGTAATGTCCAAAGAATGATATAGAGTGGAAACAAATGAAAGGAATTCCTTATGCATCTATTGTTGGGAGTTTGATGTATGCTCAAATGTATACAAGGCCAGACATTAGCTTTACAGTTGGTATGCTTGGTAGATACCAAAGTAACCCAGGATTGGAGCATTGGAAAGCTGCAAAGAAAGTCTTAAGATATTTGCAAGGGACAAAAGATCACATGCTTACTTATAGGAGGTCTGATCATCTTAAAGTAAAAGGATATTCAGATTCAAATTTTCCTGGTTGTGTGGATACTAGAAAATCTACATTTGGCTATGTATATCTTTTATCCGAGGAAGCAATATCATGGAAGAGTGCGAAGCGATCAATAATTGCTGCATCCACCATGGAAGCTAAATTTATGATGTGCTTTGAGGTCATGGTTCAGGTTAAGTGGTTGCGAAACTTTATTTTAGGACTTGGAATAGTTGACAGTATTGCTAGGACACTGAAAATTTATTATGATAATGCCACAGTAGTTTTCTTTTCTAAAATGACAAATATTCCAAAGGTTTTAAACATATGGAATTGAAATATTTTGCTATTAAAGAAGAGGTTCAAAAATGTAAAGTGTCAATTAAGCACATTAGTACTAATCTTATGATTGCTGACCCTTTAACTAAAGGATTACCACCCAAAATATTTATGGGAAATATTGACAGCACGGGCATTATTGCTAAGTAGACATTAGTGCATATTATGATGACATTTATGTTTTAATGTAATTGACATTCTGAGCTCATTATTAAATTTTTTTATGATTTACATGTTTTTTTGAATCCGTATCCTGAATTGAATGGAATGATGGTAACAATTTTTTCTTGAATAGACATTATTTTGGCATCAATTTATGTGTTTCCCATTTATTGATCATTTCGTGGAGAAGACTAACTTTGTAGTATATGAAAGGGAATATGTTGTTTAAATCACATACAACTATCATGACCCACCTTAGTTCTAATTCGTGACTATGATGAATGATGTATTCAATGCGCATTAAATGTAAATGACTTATGAAGATGGCAATGTTACATGAGCCCAGTGGGAGAATGTAAGATTATTAATGTCTCATGTAATAAATGTTTATAAAGCTTAATTCCGACATGATGAGTGTGGTAGTTAGAGGTGGTTTTTCTCATAAACTACTTATAAATGTTGCCTCTTTTGGTCCTATTCTTGCCTATTAAGTTGCTTCTGCCGATAACCATCAAATAAGGAGAAAATGCAGAATTGATAAAGAGGGGAGAAAGAATAGAAACACAAAAGAGAATCAACATAAATCATTTTTCAATCAAAGTACGACTACTTTATATGTGAGTAATTATGTATGTTTAAGATCCTGCATAATCGTATAATGAAGTGATAGTGTACAAAATCTAGTTGTTAAAACCATAATAACTACAAAAGTTGGTAGTGACGGCTGACCTGCCAGAACAGGTATCAGAATTCACAAGTTCCACCATGGTAGTGATGGTGGAGGTTTCTTATCATCCGCTGGCCCAACTGGATGTCCAACTTTCAACGACCGAAATGAGAAATGCTGCATTTCTTAATTTGAATACAGAATGAGGTAAACCAATATAAATAGAATTAGGGAAGATCTACCAAGTTTGGTATTGTATAGCGGCTATACTAAATAAAAGATTTGAGACCATATGGTACCTACTGCATATGGTACACTGGTATCCACTGCATATATCATAAAATGAGATGCTTTGAGTAATAAAGATAAACTGATTAGGTGTTTGTTTACTGTGGCGGACGTGATAAGAAGTCAATTGAATTCAATTGTTCATGAGTTTTGCAGCCTCTAAACTGCGTGGCGCGTGAGAGGATGTAGCATTGAGGAAGGTAGTGTCTCATTTCAGGATGATTTGGTGTGAGGTTGGCGGTAGTCCTGATGGTTAGAAATGGATATATGGGAGTCTGATTCTGTTGATTTTCATAAATGATAGAAGAGTAATTGCTCTTTTGTTCTTAGTAATGACTTTTATTGTCCAAGCCTACTTGTTGCCGTTTCGTTTGATGATATAAACAAAGAAAAAATACTATGTGGCTACATGCGCCCTAATATTTTTCCTTTATTTATTGCTTTGGGTTGGGTTTCTCCGCTTTGCAGTATAAATCTTATGTTTTTAGTCATTTTTTTGTCTATGAAGCAAATGAAAAAGAAAAGTGAAGAATATAAAATCCTAGTGAAAGAACAAATAGGATAGCTTTGAAGTTTTCTTTGACCTAGTTGCATATAAAGTTCTATTTAATGCAAAAGGAAACGGGACGTAAGAAGGAGATCCCTTTGGATGATGTGCATATATTTTGGGTGAACGACCTGTGTACTCAGCTATATTGGCTATGGGTCCAGTGTATCCAACTTGTTGGAAAGCAACCAACTTCAGATCCAGTGGGGCTGCCCCCATATATTATTCTTCGAATTGATTGGAAGCCTTTTTGGTAGCCTAAATCTGTGTCTTGCCTCTTTTCTTGAGATCCAAGAAGATCACAGAATTGTTAATGCCTTTGTGACAGACTTAAAAAGCAGTCCACTTTCACTAAAGTTGCAATTCTGAGACAGCTGCGAGTCTATTTGTCCCAGTACTGTGTCCAGGTACAGTCCGTTATTTGGACTTTTTTGCTCTATCCAGGAAAAACAATAAAGAACATGACTCATATCTTCCTCATTTGTCCCTTTAATTCTTTTCCGCAGAGAAACAATATTATATATCAATTATGTTGTATGTGCTTGTGTTTACATGGCTTTTAGATTCTTCTAGACAGTGTAAGATTAAAGTGCGCTCTTCTATTCCATAGAAAATGTTTCTTTAAATAGTTAGTTACATTGCTGCTTATGCAGTAGGTTTCTGCTTCCGGTGTATAATGTAATGGTTTATGTGGACCGACACATCACACATGTACTTATATAGTAGGCAAATGGACTCAATTTTAAATAGAAAACTAGGACTGTTGCCATTTAATAACGTGTTACGTGTATCCACTAAGATTGATTGATGGTGTGTCGATTTATAGTATGAGTAATTAGTGTATGATTAAAGACAATTTATTTAATTATGTTGAATCTTCTATGCATAATAGAAACTTGACTTTAAAAGATCTTCTAGGCCTTTTTCAAATCATTAGTAATAAAACTCCGTTTAGAGATATAACTTCTCTAAGCTTCATTAAAAATCTATCTTGAAATATAATTTAAAAGTTAATAATTAGACAGTGAAAGAATTTTTATATTTAATATTGCAACATTGCCATATAAAATTTTATCAATTTCATTGTTATATTTTTGTATTTAAAATATAAAAATTCTAAAAAGTTATTAGTACTTCAAATGAGAATGAGACTAATACCAAAGGGTTGTCAATTAATTAAATATATTGTAAACAATTGCGTTAAATAATATTAATTAACAACAAATATTTTTCATATTTATCTTAAGCCAAAAGGAAAGCTAAGACTCGATGTTTAAAATTACTCGTACATGCCAAGCCCTATGTTTTATGCTTAATTATTAATAAAATCTCTTTATAAAGACCACCTCACTGCATCTGATATTATGACCCTGTTTGGCAATCGGCTGATTGCATCAGCTGTTAGCTGATTCTATCAGCTGTTAGCTAATAGCTGATTCTATCAGTTGATTTAACCAGTGGATTGCATTAGTTATTTGTTAGAGATGTTTGGTAAAATTAGCTGTTTAGTATTAAATGTTTATGTATAAAATGACTTCTAAGGACATGACTTATAAAAATATAAGGAAAACCAATTTACCTTGTCCATGCAAATTTGATTTTTAACTATTCTCATTAATCTAATTATGTTTAATCATATCCAAGAGGTCGTGTATTGGGGCTGAATGTATCAAAATAGAAGTTATTAATTGATGTATTAATTTACATATAATTATTTTTAATAAAGTATAATAATTTTTAAATATGTAAAGCTAATTAATTTTTATTAATTAATAAATATATGTTTTTTAATTTTATTAATAATTAATATGATAATAAAAAATATATATTAATTTTATTAACAATTAATAATCAATATGTTAATAAATAAAATTTTATTCAGTTTTTATTTATCACATAATAATACTAATATATAAGATGATAAATTATTCATATTTTATTTATAATACATATTTTAGAACTAATTGTTAATTAATTTTATAAATAAATAAAACTTATATTTCAACAATTTAAATTAGTAAAAAAAGTTGTAAAAAAGTTGCAAACTTGCTCTCTCATTTATTACATAAGAAAGAGTATAATTGAGTTTTAAAGGTTAAATAGTTAACTTGTTGATGAAAAAGCTCCTCCACATGAGCTTTTTCATTTTTGACTGTTTGAAGACAAACAACTAATGCTTCAGCTGTTCACCAAACAGCATTTATAGCTGTTTGAAGAGTCAAACAGCTGAAGCATGCCAATCAGCTATTTTTAGCTGATTGGCAGCTTACCAAACAAGGCCTATATATATATATATATATATATATATATATATATATATTGAGAGGGATACATCTGTTCCCATATTAAACCTATTTTATAAGACGGAAATAATAAAACAAATACTAAGTATATTGTGATGGAGCTAATTCTGATCTGTAATGTTAGTGTTGTTAATTGTTATCATGTGTTAGTAGTTATCATGTGTTAGTGGTGCCAATTTTGTTAGTGGTTATCATGTGTTAGTGGTGTTAGTGTTATTAGTGGTCATCGTGTGTTAGTGATAACATAAAAGTAGGAATTCTTCGTTGTATTTTTGTCTATTTATAGGAACTATTGTAGCTTGTTCACTGTTAATACATATTAGTTGTCTTTCGTTTCTTCCGTTCATCTTGTTTTACTCCTATACACTTGTTTTGGTTTTAACAGTGGTATTAGAGCCATAACCATGAACGGCTCGGTCCAAATTTCAGCTTCTATCTTGGATGGAAAAACTTACACTCGGTGGATTGTCTAGATGAGAGTACTTTTCATCTACCATGACTTGTTGAATGTCATGGAGAATGACATCGTTGATCTTGAAGAAAATGCTAGTGATACAGATAAGGCAACCCATCATGACAACAAGAAAAAGGATTAAAAAAAACCCTGTATTTAATTCATCAAGGGTTAATGACGAAGTCTTTGGGAAGATTTTTGGAGCAACTACATCAAAGCAAGCTTGGGATACATTGCTGATGACGTAAAGGTGCAAAGAAGGTTACAAAGGTGTGACTCCAAACCTTAGGGCATTACTATGAAATCTTGCAAATGGAATCCTTTGAGACCGTGGTAGTCGACAAAAGCTGCAAGCATATAGAATTGTTCTTAGTACCTATAAATCAAGTATTCCAAGGTCGTATCCCACAAAGACTAAGATGCTCATTACTGAATTAAACCTAATTACTTGAACAAAAACAACAAGAAATTTAAAAGATGATTGGATTAGAGCAAACAATAAATTGTAAAGACTGTAAATAAACAGACAAGGTAAATATGATGATTTAGACTTAGGGCTTTGAGGATCAACAATTTAAGAGATTGATCGATAAGTTATGGAATTGATTGAATGGCAAGTTATAATAACAATTGCACAAATTCACTTATATTCTCTCTTAAGACATATAAAAATATCTAACTGTTTGATTACCATCTCTCAATGTGAAGCCTAACTAGTCAAATTAATTAAGAACAAGTAACCCTAAGTTATCACAGTAGTTCAGAATATCTCTTTCTCTAAATCTAATGTGTTTATCTTCCTAATGCACAAATCATACTTCACCTCTCAGTCCATCATATGATTCCTAAGATTGTATCTGTAGTGATCAAGCATAGAAACAATAATGAAGCTTAAGAAAGATAAATATAACTCAAGAACTTTCATTCAATACCAATCAATCCATAAAACATCAACCAATCCTCAAAATAGGCTACATTTCGAACCCTAAATGGAGTTTAGCTCCAACACATGATAAAAGAATCCAAATACATAAAGACAATCAACATCCAAGATAGGGGGTAGAGAGAGAAGATGGAGAGAGAAGACAAAACAAGCTTGCTTCCAATCTTAATTCAATCCTCCTTCTTCCTCCTCTTTGCCTATTTTGGGTGCCTCCAATCTTGCAGCCTCATATTTAGTGCCAGGACCCCCTTTTAGGTCTTCAAAATGAGTATTTATAGTGTCTTGGGTCAAAGAAACCTAATTTTTGCTAAACATGGGAATAAGGATCGTAACGGTGCCTTCAAAGTCCGCTAGGGAGACTTAATGTCCACTGGGTAGACGTTCTCGGCCTTCTAAAGCAAATTTGGACAGTGAATGTCTGTTAAACAGACCTTATGTCCATTAAGGGAACATTCTCGGGTCTTTCATCTTTCCTTCTCCGCTTATGTTTGTTTGGAGGGACATGATACTCACTAGGTGGACATACACTGGGCATCTCCAAAAATGTGCAATTTTGACCTTTTAGATGGTAGAATCTCTCCTAGGAGTTTTCATGGAAATTGTAGAACTCAAAGTCCTCTTCGAAAGCGTACTTAAATGACCTTAATCTGACATCCATAGCAAAAGTTATGCCTTTTTCCCCAAAATCTATCCAATTGTACCTGTTAAGCAATAAAGTTGAATTGTCTGAGAATCAACCAAATAAAGCTCAAAATTCACATAGAGATAAGTCAAATTAATTCCAATTCATCCCAAAATAAAATCTATCCAATTGTACCTATTAAGCAATAAAGTTGAATTGTCTGAGAATCAACCAAATAAAGCTCAAAATTCACATAGAGCTAAGCCAAATTAATTCCAATTCATCCCAAAATCATATATAAATAATTTATCTTATCATGTGGCAAATTATGTAAGTCGTCTTCTTGCTTTGACAAATCAATTGAAGATATATGGAGAAGAGTACCAGGTAGAAGCAAAAGTGGATAAAATTTTGCAATCACTAACCCCCAAATTTGAGCATATAGTTGTAGCCATTGAAGAAGCTCATGATTTATCCTTGATGATTGTAGATGAAGTATTGGATACGTTATAAGCCGATGAGCAATGGATGAATGAGAGGCAATTGGAGAAGCCAATTGAGCAAGCCTTTCAAAGTTCAATTTCCATCAAAACTGAACAAGCTAGTGAAACCACACAAAGGCAAGGAAATTCATACGGTAGAGGATGAGGTCATGGTGGTCATTACAATAGCAAAAATCATGGTAAAAAGGAGCTTTTTAGCAATCAAAAGGCCCATTGTATGCAAGAAGATGATGACCAGAACCATGCGCTTTTGATGGTTATGGCCACTGACCAAGTACCAAACCACCATATTTGGTTTCTTGATATTAGATGCATCAATCATATGTGTGGTAAAAAGGAGCTTTTTGTCGATCTTGATGTGTTTATCTGCTCTAAAGTAAAGTTTTATTATGATATCACTGTGCTGGTGATAGTGAAAGGAAAATTTTTAATCAAGTTGAAGAATGGAGATCACAATTATATTTCAGACATCTTTTACGTGCCTAACATGAAGAGTAATCTACTTAGCATAGGTCAATTGTTGGATAAAGATATGAGATGTACATTCAAGACAGCCATCTTTCAATTTTTAACATAAAGGTACATTTATTTTAAAGGCTCCTGATAAAAAACCGCATGTTTTGGGTTGAAATTTCAAATGATGTTCATGTTTGCTTTAATACAATGGTAAAAAATGAGTCTTGGTTTTGGCATCTATGGTTTGGTCACCTAAATTTCCAAAACTTGAAGTTGCTTGCTCAACGTGACATGGTAAAAGGCTTATCGAGCATAGACCATCCAAATAAACTATACGAAGCTTGTGTCCTTGGCAAACAGAGTAGATTGCCATTTATAGATGGAAATAATCAACAAGCAAGCCAACCATTTGAACTAGTTCATTCCAACGTGTGTGGTCTGATAAATGTTGAGTCAAACAACAATAATAGATACTTTTTGACTTTTATTGATGATTTTACCAAAAAAATTTGGGTTTACTTATTGTCAAGAAAATTTGAATTTTTTTACATGCTTTCAGAAGTTCAAGACTCATGTAGAGAAACAAAGTGGTTATTGTATTAAATCATTACGCACAGATGGAGGAGGTGTATACATATCGATTGAATTCAAGAAGTTTCTTCACGAACATGGAATTCAGCATCAGATTACTCCTCCCTACACTCCGCAATACAACGAAGTTGTTGAACGGAAGAATAAGACCATCTTAGACGTGTCGAGGAGCATGTTAGAGGAGAAGGGAATGCTTAATTCTTTTTGGGTAGAAACTATTTATTGTTCTGTTTACTTATTGAAAGGTCTCCAACAAGGAGTATAAAAAATATAACTCTTGTTGAAGCATGGTTTAGAATCAAGCGAAGAATAAGGCATCTTAAATTGTTTGGCTCTATTGCCTAAGCCTATGTACTAACGCCAACAAGGACGAAGCTTGATGATTATGGAGAGAAAACTATATTTTTTGTACATGGAGGCTACAAGCTCTTTAATCCAATGACAAAGAAGGTGGTTATAAGTAGAGATGTAAATTTTGCTGAAGATGAAGCATGGAATTGGGATTTAAACACATAAAAAGACTCACAACGACGACCCATTGAACTAGTTAAAAAGGCCCCTCAAGTTGAAGCTCTTAATGCAAATGAAGAAATTGCGCCAGCCCCTCTTAAATTACAAGTACTTGTTGTTACCGAGAGGCCATAGCAACAAAGACAACTTCCTATCACTCTGCAAGATTATGAGGTAACTCTTGATGATACCATTGATCATGATGGAAACATGGTGCGCTTTGCTATGTATGTAGATTAAGAATTTATCATTTTTTAAGAAGCTATTCAAGATCCTGAGTGGATGAAAGTCATGGTGGAGGAAATGAATTCAATTGAGAAGAACAACACATCGGAGCTTGTCAATGTTCGACAAGGCTGCAAACCCATTGATGTGAAGTGGGTTTTCAAGACCAAAGTAAAGGAAAATGGAGAGGTAGAAATGTATAAAGCAAGACTGGTTGCGAAGGAATATGAACAAAGGCCTAGACTTGACCATCAAGAGGTATTTTCCCCTATAGCTCGAATGGAAACCATCAAGCTAGTAATTGCCTTAACTGTGCAGAATCAATGGGAGATCCATTAAATAGAAGTAAAGTTAAGCTGCGCAGAATCAATGGAAGATCCATCAAATGGAAGCAAAGTTGGCTTTTTTAAATGACCCACTTCAAGAGGAAGTTTTTGTCAGACAGCCCTCTGGATTCCTGAAGCAAGGAAAATAAAACAAGGTGTATACATTAAAAAAAGGCATTGTATGGTCTAAAGCGAGCCCAACGAGCATGGAACAAGCGCATCGACTCCTTTATTAAAGCTGGATTCAAGAAATGCCCATTTGAACATGCTTTATATGTGAAAATCAATGGTATTGATGATACTTTATTGTTGCGTCTTTATATCCATGACCTGATTTTTACAGGAAATAATCCTTAAATGATTGAAGACTTTAAGAAATCCATGATGTAAGAATTCAATATGACAGGTCTTGGGCCAATGTCATATTTCCTCTACACTGCTCACAAAGATGATGGTATTTTTATCTCATAAAGGAGGTACGCTTCTGACATTTTAAAGAAGTTAACATGCAAGAGAGTGATTCCACAAGAACTCTAGTCAAGGTTGGTACGAAACTGTCTAACGATGGAGAAGGACCATTTATGATTCAACCTACTTCAAGCAAATTGTTGGTAGCTTGAGATACCTCACGTGTACAAGGCCGGACATCACATATGATGTCGGCATGATTAGTAGATTTATGGAGGCTCCACGACAATCACATTTACAAGTTTTGTTAAGAGAATTTTGAGGTATTTAAAGGGTACTCTGATTATGGTTTGTTTTATTCTACATCCAATAGTTCTCTTGTTGGTTTTTCTGATAGTGATTGGGGTGTAGATTTAGAGGAACGGAAGAGTACTATTGGAGACTGCTTCTTTTATGGATCTACTGCTTGCTTATGGTTTTCAAAGAAGCGGTCCATTGTAGCATTGTTAACTTGTGAAGTAGAGTATTTTGCTGCCTCAACAAATGCTTGTCAAGCTATTTGGTTACTCAATGGGATGAATCATATGCACAATCCAATGGAAGCGCCTGTGCAGATTTTTGTTGACAATGTTTCAGCTATTAACTTGGCAAAAAATCCAGTGACACATGAGAGAAGTAAACATATAGATATTCGCTTTCATTTCTTAGGGGATTTAATTGACAAGAAAGTGGTCATCGTGCGTTAGTGATAACATAAAAGTAGGAATTTTTGTCTATTTATAGGAACTGCTGTAGCTTGTTAAACGTTAATACATACCAGTTATCTTTCCTTTCTTCCGTTCAACTTGTTTTTACTCCTATACAATTGTTTTAGTTTTAACATATTGAACCCGTACACATTTTTAGTTCTTTACCTTTTCCATTCTCTTTGTTTACTTTTTTAAAAGGTATCAGGGAGCTTTCAAAATTCATAGAAAAAGCTCCGAATTTTGTTATTATCGGAAGCATCATTTTTTCTGCTAGGTTTGAGGTCAAAAAATAGGTAATCTTAAACTACAATAAAGCTCTCCTCTTTTTCACTGAAATCAGTAGAAAAGTAATTACTGAATAATACTATTAACATGGGTTCAACTCTGACTTTACACATTTTATTTATAAAAGAATAAATTATATTTAAATTTTAAATTTTGATTTAATTTCTTAATATCTATTAAATCATTAATTATATCAAATAATTGTTAAAAATTTTAGTTTATTACAAATAACTCATAGATAATTTTTATCATCATATATATATGAATTATAATGAATTAAAAATAAATAATATTTTAAAGTTGCAATAAACACGCCAAAAATTGCTTCCAGTTTCCGCATCCGATAGTTCTCAAGCATTAGAAACAATTTCGCTATAATAATTAAAAAGGGCACAAAATGGCTGGCCTAAAATTTAAAAGAACAAAATATAATAAACAAAAAAAGAAAATAAAAAAGATCTAACTTTTCTACACCAAATAATTTGACATTCAAAGAAGTTGAACTTAAACAAAATAAAAGGAACAACAAGTAATAAGAATTAAACCCCACAAACTCCACAAAAATTCCAATAACCTACAACCAAAAAAAGACAAAGTTAATAAAGAGCTATCATATTAGTAATTTTTTATGATCATGAGTTAATTACTTTTATATACAAATTAATAATTTATCATATATATAGATAATTTAATTAATATAAGTTATAATGATTAATCACTAAATTTAGTCGAGATAAAATAAAATAGTATTTACAAGTCAAAAGCGATTACCAATAATCCATAATGGATAAGAATCATAACCAACCAAATCAAACTAGGATTGAACCACAATACCTCGAGTCTAACTAAAAAAACCTGAAGTATGGTTAAGTGAGCCAAACTTGAGAGTTTTGAATCTCTATTAAATTACTTTCTTTTTTTTACTTTCTCAGCAACTAATTAAAAGAATAATATTTTTATCTCAATTAAGTATATTTTTTTAACTCAATTTTCCAAACATAATAAAATGGAGATGAAGATTACATCATAAATCCTATTTTCTACTAAATAACAAGAGTTCATAAATTCCATCATACTACATTTTCTTAAAATCTTGAATATGGCTCATAATCAAATTTATACAAAGCATTAAGTTCACTATCCACCTTCTCGAATATGGCTCATAATCAAATGTATGCGAAGCATTAAGATCACTAACCAGCTATCGATCGAGTGGAATAGAAATGGTTATTATATTTGACAAACAACAACACGATGTCATTTATTTTTAAGAGAATGTCGAATTTCGAACTTAGAGTCAGACTGTGAAGCTCAAACCTGAAAGAAAAAGGAAAATTCCAATTTCAGTCAGCCAAGCCGAGCTTGTTTTGACATACCTAGAACCAACACAAAGACTTTAACGTATGTCAGTAAAAATTGCACAGGCAGCCCAAAAAACTAGGCAGGCGTAAAATAACATGAACGACTTGTGTCCACTTAATCCATCTACAGTTTTTGCTTTGAAGTGGAAAACCACACGATTTTATCATTTCTTACAGGTATACAGGTTCATTAACGGTAACCTTTGCAGAAGCATTTCAGAAGACAGTAAAAGGAAACATAATAATACTAAAACAAAAAGCTATACCAAGTTAAAGATATCTAGAAGCATCTTCTGAGAAACCTGAATAAGAGACTCTCATTGTTGAATTCTTCATCTAACTTGACAACCCTGTTAAGAACTTCATCAACGGTGGGTCGCTCCGATGTGTTGTAGCTGACACAGACGAGTCCAAGCTCTGTTATGGCCTTGGCAGCCCTCATAGAGCATCCCGTTCTCTTTAGTTTCTCATGTACTGCATGTTCTTTGATGATGCAGTCGTTCCTTGCTGAGTCACTGATGTGCACAGACATAGTTCTTACTTGCGTCTTCTTCATGATCATTTGCAGTATTACCACTCCCAAGCTGTAGACATCATTTGGTTTGGTTCCAACTTCTCCTGTGGGTTAAGGAAACGGTCATTAATTGCTAACCATATTTGCATAAGATAAGAATCATGAACGATTTACCACTGTCCAGAATGAGCGGGTCAGTGTATCCAGGAGTACCCAGCTTCAAATATTCTCCTTCTGGTGTAACAGTCCCGAAATCAGAGAGCTTTGGAACAAAATCCTAGTTCAGTGTCAAGCAGAATCAGTAAAGGGGTTGATGGAGTTATTGCAAGGGATGAATTAATGATGTAAATCTTGTCTTCAATGGATAACGTGGTAGATTCCTGTGTAAAGATAATTATATCTAAGTTAAGGGATCATAGCTAGCTAGTAAATGTGCGTTTGACCTTATCCAGGAGAAGATTTTCAAGCTTTAGATCACGGTAGATGAGAGGAGGTGATTGACTATGAAGTTCCTTCACTGCATGTGCTGCCCCAATGATTGTCTCAAGTGTTCTTCCCCAGTCAAGATCTATTTTGAACAGTAATTGTCACTATAACTTAATAAATGGATCAGAAAATGCTTGTGACTTAAAAGGACATAATTTGATTGAACATTCACATAGTAAAGCTAACTTGGTAACTTAAAATTATGTATACATTTTCTGCTCAAAGCTAATCATGGAAATGATTAATAGTGGGAAGTAGGTAATTGCATGACATTAGGCATTACCTTGTAATTTGCTCATGACATTTCCATTTTGCATTAGTGGATAGACAAGGTAATAATTGTCAGTGGTTTCGCAATGGCCAACCAGTTTAATGATATTCGAATGCTTAATTACACTCAGGTAACTTATTTCAGCCTGAAAAAACATGAAGAAGATTTAATACAATGAGTATTACACAGGGTACAAATTCTGGAACCAAATTCTGTTTTTGAGGTGTTCCTAGTAACACACTCTTATTCGCGAATCATATAACCCTTCCACAAGGAATATGACCGAACTGTATAAAGAAAATAGAGAAGAATAAAAGCAACCCAGAAATAGCTAACGCCAATTGTAGACCCACATTGTAATGAAAGATGAATAACAGAACAAGGCCTCAATGTTAAGTTTTATAGAAGCACCTGTTAGACTAAACTTGTAATACTGTATGTTGGTCCACCCACATATGATTATTGTCCTTAGTTTTTTTCAATTAAACAAAAAAAAAAAGGACGAAAGACCTTGTGCCCACAGACTAAACAGTTAGTTGTTTACAGTGTTATATATATAATATTGTAAATCTTCTTTTTCTTACTTGCCACTGATTCCTATTTCTGTTGCTGGCATTGGAAGAGACTTTAACAGCTACTTTCATGCCGTTTAAGTTATTTTCTTCCCTTCCATGGATGGTGCCACCATAAACTCTGCCAAATCCTCCACGACCAAGAAAGTTACTTCGATCAAACCCATCTGTATATTTGTTCAGTTCCTCATAAGTGAAAGAAATTAAAGTTGCAGGACCTACAGCAAAGAGTTAAATTAGTTTATCAGATAATAAAAGTCATTCTGCAACGCTAAGCTACTAGTTATTCCCTATCAGCTAATTCATATGAGGTACATTTGTGTAATTGATGATGCCAAATCACGGAAAAGGATAATTTGTACAATTCACCAGTTAATGAAATCAACCAAATTCCAGATTCACCATCTTGCCAATTTATTAAACCTTTACAATGGTATATTTGTTCAGTTCAGCAAAAGTGAAAGAAATTAAAATTGCAGGACCTATAACAAAAGAGTTAAATTAGTTTATCAGATAATAAAAGTCATTCTGCAACTCTAAGCAACTAGTTATTCCCTATAAGCTAATTCATATGAGGTACATTTGTGTAATTTGATGATGCCAAATCACGGAAAAGGAAAATTTGTACAATTCATCAGTTAATGAAATCAATCAAATTCCAGATTCACCATCTTGCCAATTTATTAAACCTTTACAATTGCTTATTTGAGAGCTATTCCAGGTTATAAGATAGATGGACAAAGCACAAGAGATGAAAGTTCATAATTTCTTGGAATTCGTGTTTCAATTGGATGTTTGCAACGTTAAACATGTGGTCATTTGAAAACATATCTCAGGCAGAATGCAGAAATCTACTAAAGTAAAAGAGGACACAATTTCACTGAAGTAGTTCCCTGCCAGATGACAATATACATAATTTAAGAATCACCCAGATCGGTTATCACCAAAGATTGCTCACAATGCTTTCACAAACCAAAATATCTTATATATAATTCAACCGTTAACTAACTGCTACAAAGAGTGGGGTGAAGGTGATTCAAGATGTAAACAGTTCGGTCTAAGAGACTCTGGTGGCTCTTGGTGATAGTGGACAAATAAA
The DNA here is from genome assembly GCA_027563595.1 of Erythroxylum suave. Taxonomy (NCBI): domain Eukaryota; kingdom Viridiplantae; phylum Streptophyta; class Magnoliopsida; order Malpighiales; family Erythroxylaceae; genus Erythroxylum; species Erythroxylum suave. Next base: position 18,096 of record JAOSBN010130148.1, read on the forward strand.
AAGGGTACCGCAGAAAAGGTAGCATGAGGGTACTATATGATGCAGGTGTCTCTTACCTCAGCTGGATAAGGACCAGCTGGGGTATGTAGAAAGATAAAGGGTTCCAAACTCATTAGACTAAGGTTTTGGTTTCAGATATAATTCTTTTAATTGTATACGTGTTGCAGACAAGTTTCGGGTTGCTGGGCAACAGCCTGATATAGATTAACTCTCACTTGAAAGTGAGACATATCTGGGGCTTGTGGAGAGAAGGATGAAGAGGGGAGATGATGATCAGAGCTTATATTAAAGGTTGAAGAGGGAGATGTTGAGAGTTTGTGGTACTGTTGTGTACCATAGAGAAAATGAAAAAATAGAAGAAAGAATAGTTCTCTTTGTAGTTATGGCGGAGTCAGAGCAGGATCCAAATCATCACCTGTTCTTAAGAAGAAGGTGGTGACCAGTTGTGGACGTTTCTTACCTTCCTCTGTCGGATGTTGGACACTCCAAAAAGCCCCCATTTCTTAACTTGATCGAAAACGAATCATTTGCAGAATACTTAAACACGCAGCAAAGAAATTGGAAAGATGGAGAAACATTTGATCGTTCGTCGTCAGTTTGAAATGGGCAGAGTAACGCTGTTGTGGAGAAAGGGTAGGTAAGTTGTCTATTTGTGCTTCTGCATGCTGCGTGTGTTTGGTTTGGCTAGTGGCAAAATTGTTGTTACTTGTTCCTTTGTGATATGTTAACAATGTTGTGGATGAGTCTGTGCTGTGCACGTGTAGCATGGTATCTTTACTTCCTACCACGAAATTTACGCTTCCTCAAATACAGCACCGTTTCGGCTCACTGCAAGCAAAGGCAAATTTTATGGAAAAAAATTAAAAACTAAATAATTAATTCATAAAAGTATATTAATTTATAAAAAATAACCGATTAATTAATAAATTGATATATTTTTAATATTAAGATTTATTATAATAAATCAAATTAAAAAATTGAAACTAAACCAAAAAATTAGTTAATTTAAAATTTTTAAGATTACACCAATTTAATTTTTCAATTATTGATTTTGGCAATAATGTACTCCTCCGATGTAGTATACGGTATACCTCTTTTCTTCGAAGTAGATAATTAAATGTATGTTCTTACTCAATCAACCAGCATTTAGTTAAAAGTTTAACGAGCAATTCTGCGTTTTGAAACTTCCGTTAGAGTGAACATTCAGGTCATGTATAGCTGATAGTGAAAGCGTTTACGTGTTTCCAATCCGGAGTTTCAGCATTACCTGTTCACCAGATAAAACGAGTGATTAATTTCTGTTTTCTCATCTAGAATAAAGTAAAAAGACAATTGGTTCGCCGTTATCTTTGACTTTTGGTTTTCTTAACTTAGCTGAGATATTGCTTATATGTTTCTAATATGCTATACAGTTACCAATATATATAAATAACAGAAGTGGCACAGGTGCAATGTGACAACAGGAGGAGATACGTATGGCATTGCTACATATACTTGAAAGACACACACAGGTGGATACCGAAAAGAAATCTAAATCCTAGTTAAGGGGCCAAACTTTTCAGATTACGAAGAGAAAATCTAAATGCTAATTAACATGACTGTTTGTTGGAAATGTGAACAAAAAGAAAATAAGAACAACGAACAAGGCAAAGAAGGCGATTTAACGTAAAAGCTAATCTATTCAGTGTCTTGCATCGTATTAGACATTAACCTTGTAATTTACTCAATCACACTTCCACTTTGCATTAGTGGATAGACAAGATACAACTTATCTGTTGTTTCACAATGGCCTACCAGTTTAATGGTATTTGGATGAGTAATTACACTCAGGTACTTGTTTCTGCCGGAGAAAATAGGAAAGAAGACTAATGTTATTAGTAAATTCGTTTTAGCAAGTCAAATTCCCACATCCACCACCCTCTAAAGAATGATAGATCCGGGAAGAAAAAGCGGAGTCCACCTCAAAAGTTGGATTTTACGAAAGATCCCCAACCCTAGCAGGCAATGAAATAATAAAAAAGAACTGGACTTTCTATACCCGTAGCAGGTGGCGAACTGCTAAAGAATTTAAAGTTGTTATCTATGAAGAAGGTGGCGAAATGGAGAGGTTTCTTACCGTCCTCCGTGAGAATCGGCTGACTGACAGTGACCCGCATAAAGCCCTACATGTCCTAACTTGATGGAAGATGAATGAGTAGAACAAATACTAAAACATGCAACAACGAAATTAGCAAGATGTTATCTATATCGACAAGTGAGATGCGCAGAGTAAAACAGTATGTAATAGTTCCAAGTCGAGGTGAGGGAAGAAAGCAGGGAAATTTCCTTTTGTAGCTGCGAAGAGCAAATACTTGAGAGCCAATCAGTATTAGTATCTCTTTTTTACTTCTTGACAACTGGTCACTGGGTTCCTAAATTTGTGTCTGGTTAGCCGAGTAATGTTTTGGTGTTTTAGAAGATGATTTTATGTGGGGTTGGCTTTTTTTTATATTTGTTTTCTTTAGATGATTTTACGTGGGGTTTGGACTGTTAAAGGATTCCATATTGACTGAAGGGTAACTATCTACTAGTTATTTTCGAAATATTTGACGCAAAGTCCAATTCTGATAGGGTTGGCGTGTGGCGTTTGGCGTTCTTTAAAGGTAATTCTATCTGGGGTTGGCTTCTTGATCACGGTAATGGGAACGATAGTCTTACTTTGTTTACTAGTAAGACATAAGATTACACGTCCAACATTAGCCTTCCTCTCTTTTCTTAGATGTCGTGGGGTTTTGATGTTTTCAATGGCTTTTAGGGAATTTGGGGATACAAAGATATGAAGTTGCGACGGGGACCAATCTAATGTGTGCCCTCTTCTTTTTCTACACGTACAAACAAAAGGAACGAGGAGGGTTAGGACTTTCGCGTGTTCAGCGAAGTCAACGGGGGTAAAGAAAAGCAGGAAACAATAGTTAGAAGGCAATGATGGCTGAATTAGAGGTGAGATCTATCATACTTATCCTCTTCTTCTTTCTTTGTTTCAGTTTAACTTCTTAACACATTCTTCCTAGATCTGGTTTAGTTCTTTCTTACAAGGATCTGTTCTTCTTTTCTTTTCTCTCTTCAACATCTCCAACAGCCATTTCTAATGCTGTTCTGGAAATTTATTAAATGCTGCTTTAGTCTCTTCTTTTTCCCCATGATTAGTTTTAATTAACCAGTATTTAGTTAGAAGTTTCTATTTTAATATGGATGCGGTGTTGCCTCTTCCGTGTTATATGGGATCTGCAAAATTTCAGATATGTATGGCTGCTTCTGTCTTGAATTTCACTTGTTTTCAGTTTGAGTTTTAATTCTTAACCAATATATATATATTCGAGTTCATTGATGACCATCCCTTTTGAGGATTCACAGCTATTTTAATTCTTTTGTTTATTAGCTTGTATAAATACTGAGCTAAAGCTCTTCTTTAAGACGGGAAGAAGTACATCGAATTTTCCATTGTTTTCTAGCAAACTCTAAAATTAACAGAGCTCGGTTCATGGTAGCAGAGAAAAGGAGAAGAGATTTTGCTTTGGAGCTAACTATCTGACTACAAAATGATTTGCTTTGGAGCTAACTATCTGATTACAAAATGATGTGCTGGACGAAAAGAGTTAAAAAGTAAAAAGGGGCTTTTGATACCATGTTCAGAGAAAGGTTGGGCCAAGTCATCCGTGGAAGTAAAGTTAATGGTTTTTATGATAATATTGGAAAGGAACTAGAGAGTAGGAGATTTTTCTCTGGCTTTACCAAAAACGAGATGGGAAAAGACCTTAATCTCAGTATGGTCAGAAAGAGAGTCCCCGTTCGTTATCTACAAGGGACATAGTTTTTGTTCTATTTCTTAAACAATCACAGCCTGCTTAAGGAAGGAGCAGCTTACTTATTGCTTCAGGTAAAATAGGAGCTAACGGATCTTAAATCAACCAGGTTGCTAGGTAATTTTAAATTCTTTCAGACAGCGGCATTTGTTCATTACTACTCTCCTTACCAAATGGAGGGGGATTGCTGCAATATATGTATGAGTTACAGTAACATATATAACATTGGGATTCTTTAATTTTCTATGTTTCCAGCAGCAATGTAATGAAATGAGGTTGTCCGTCTAATATATGTTACTACAATTTAATTGTTGTTTAATTCGCATTAAAGTAATATGTTTTTTCGGCTTTTTTCCAAGCCCAACGTTACGTGGCAATGTTTTATGAGTTCAGATTTTCTGTCCAACGCAAGCTTGTCTTATTCTACCTGATTGAAAAATATCGTCGTTATTCTTAAATTTTAAAGAGTCTATTACTCTTCCCAAAATGCGTGGCTTATGAACCAAGCCGAGTTAGCCGATGTTCTCTGTCATCTTCTTCGTATCATCTTCTTCGTATCAAGTCCCCCTCTATTCTCTTCGTTTCCTTCTTACACTTGTAAATTTATCACAGAATTAGGGAGAAAGATGGAGCATAAATAATGATGAAGCATTGGCAGTGCCGATGTACTCTGTCATTTTCTTTCTAAGACTACAGAAGTCGCTCTCTTACCGTCTCACTACAAGTCTCTTCACCCCCTTCTTAACACCTTGTAAAACCTAACCCAGATAGCCTAATCTAAATCATATCAAATTATGCAACATTTAGGACGATTTCTTTCTGGGTCAAAGATAGAGCAAGAATGACAAAGACTAAATTTATGCAACCATTAATATTTTGAATTTATCAATACAATTATACTACTAATGTAACGTTAGCATAAAATGTAATAATTGAAATTAAGAAATAAATGTAAAAAAGAGTGGATATTAGCATAAATTTTTTTATATTTAGTTATTTGTGCATTAACAAATTAAAATGAAAATTGACAAATTACAAAATTACAATATTAATATATTCATTACAAATAGGAGTCCCATAATGATGATTGTAATCGATAATTGTGTGTCATTTCCAAAGCAATGTTTAACTAAGATATCCCGCCATTTAACTTGTTTGTTTCTGCATTATTTGTTATCCGATTTTCATTTTTTTCAAACTTTTTTTTCCTTCTCACAAAGCAAATTAACTTTGTTGGTAAAGAAGTTGAAGATCACAACAGAGGGAGAAAGATAATATTTTGACGAATTTCAAGTATCTTCTCAAATAAGTTTTTTTTTTCTTACTTGTTTTTATTATCATTTCATCTCTCTGTATCTCTGTCTTTAAGCAAGTCTTGAGCTTATTTATTTTTATTACCATTCTCTCTCTGTATCTCTATCTCTAAGCAATTCTTGAGGAATGACTCAACAAACAAAACTTTTCGTGAATGCACCATTGATGTCTACCTCTTTTGAATTTTTTATAATATGACTTTGTTGTCGAGAATATATCATTTTGTTTATTTACTTTTATTATTAAATTTAATGTAGAGACATATAAGATACTTTAGTGGTTATCTCCAGCATTGTCTTTAGCATACAGCATCCTATATTACATCAAGATCAGGTTAGCTTCAGTAACTAATAATTTCGCATGTGTTGTTTTACTTATTTTGAACAAAATTTCCTTTTTTTTTGTTATGAGAAATAGCAAATGCAACCACTTTCTGTTTCGATGGATTTTACAAGTATGGTTTACAATCATAGAGACTATAGACCACATTCTCAAGTTCTATTTCTAATATTAACTTTTGGACATAATCGTTTAGTGAATTCAATTTTATATTTATAAACCATTTGGTTATGACAAATACGAAATATAGCCAATTGGTGTTTGTATGGATAACATAACTATGTTTGACACTCATTATCATTCTGGAACAAATTCTCAAGTATTATTTGTAATATTTTCTTTTTCTATTATTTGTAAAATTTTCTTTTTGTAATATGTTATTAATCTTCGAATAATTTATCATGTTAGGTCATTGATGCAAAAACAATTAAACAAAGCATTAGTGCTATTATCCCACCTTTAATACGCATGACTGATTTACTTATGATAATTTAAAGAAAGTTTTTGTTTTAATTTCATTTTTTATTAATAATTGCCTTTCATGTTTATAATTATATTAATTAATTAAAATGCATTTTGATTTATAGGCACAACAACATTTGGTTTTGAAAATTTGAGAGAAGCAAACAATCTAGGTATTTCCAATGAGAACTGTGATTGTTGTCTTCATGCTAAAAAGTTTTGTATTTGTAAAAGATGAATCTGATACAAATTTAGCTTAAACCCAAATCTTGTTATTAGCATATTAAAGTTCATTCATTTACTACAATGCAATTTATTTACTGCAAAATGTTAAGAAAACAATATGTTTTTATTTGTTACTGTAGTGTAATTCATTTACTGCAAAATTGTTAAGAAAACATGTAATTCTGGGATTGTAATTTTAGGATTTTGGAACTTAAATGTGTTAAGTCACGACCGTGACCTAAATTGTACCGCTATGCATGAAAGTCACAGTTGTGAGTTAACTTGCTCTGACGTGCATGAGTTAACTTCCATGGCCATGCAAGTAATTAAGGTCGATGAATTACACGACCGTGCAATTAAGTTTTGATATGGTTTAACTTAACACCGCATTCGCAAATGAATCCACCCTTTTTACAAATTAATCTAATTAATATTCATACAACTTTGACTCGATTTCATTCAATTCATATTTATTTAAATGACAGCCAATTTCATCATATGAATTGGAGTATAATCAAACTAAATTCAATACATCAGTTTCTCGCTTTTACTCAAGCAAAACAAAAATACTAGAATATGAAAATAAATAATGTAAAAAACAATTTTCCCAACTTTTTTTTCTATTTTACTCAAGAAAAACAAACAATACTAGACAATAGACAACAATTTTCCCAACTAATAGTAAAAGATATAAAAAATCATTTCAATAAACATAACCTAAGAATTTGAAAGTTATAATACTCTATGAACAAGTTATTATTTGCATATTTAGCCAAAATTAACAAGCACTTCAATTAAAGGAACCATCAAACAAGTGTGATAGATACTCACTCAGCTATTCATCCTCTTAGGAATTTAAAGGTGGGATATGTATTTAGTCATCGTTAATTTCTTGTAAGGCATCTACCATAAGCTTACTTACCAATCTAATCTCCACCACTCATATCAAACACAAGCATTAATCTGAAGGTCTTTATTTAGGTTGTAATGGAGGCAAGCTAAGGGTAGGAAAAAGGAAAATTGTAGGTACAATACAAATTAAGCATTTAAACATATACAAAAAAATGACTATAAAACACTAAATTTTTCCTCTCACTTAACAAAATTAACACTTTCCATTTTTTCCTTTTCTCTCCTCTTCTTTTCATTTTCTGCTCATGTTCTCTTTCTTCCTTTTATTTTCTTTTTTCTTTTTCTCTTTTTCTTCTATTTTTTTTCTTATTTTTACTATATTTGTTGTTTTTTTATTTATGATTATAAAACAAGAAAATCAAGAGACGAGAAATATAAAGGAGAAGCGAAAATCTCCACAACCATACCAATCCCTAATACAATAGTGAACTATATGTTATGATCCCCCACACTTATTATGTAAACCAATTATACTCATTCAAATGCTCAACTTACTTTATGATAGGTATAACAAAGACAATAAATAATTAAGGTCAAGGCTCATATTTGGGTTTAAAGAAAGAAAAGGTCTCACATTAAACTCAAATGGGGTTTACTAGAGGTAAAATCGTGGTGGCTTTTTAAACAAAAGGGATAAATCCTAATTGTCTTCATCATTTCAATATTTGCATAAGATTTTGTGATCTGAAATAGTATTTGCAAGCAAGTTCTAGAGTTCCTTAATCATGAAAAATCACTCTCGACAAAAGAATTACAGGAGTTGATGGTTAATATTTCAAAATGGTTCAAAATCTTACAAAATAAAAGTTCATCTATTACAATAGGTCAATGTCCTTTTAACCAAAATCCAAGTCAATTAGTCTAAGCATGCAAGTATACTCATTCACTCATATTATGCATTTCTAATCCATATTGAGTTTATCTAATAATCACGCATCTCTAACTACTAAATGGGAAAACAAACACACAAGACACAAATATTCCTTGTTTTTGCTCTAAATTGTTACTTACGCAATGCTTGAACATAGCTTTTGTTAAGTCAAGAAGACTTCACTTCTTCTATTGATTTTGATGAAAGTCGAATAATAATAATAATAGAAGTGTGTGAACTGTTTTGATTATTCGAGGAGAAGCTGGATTAGACAAAGGCTAAGATGGATCAGACGAAGTGAAGTCACAAGACTAAGACGAATTCACGAGACGAAGCGAAGACACCAGACGAAGCATACAAATCAAATCAAGATGATATAATTAAAGAATAATCTACAATGTTAGTTAGTTAGTTAGAGTTGGTTATAGAACTCAACTAATGATAGATCTCTGAGGATTCTACAAGCAGTTTTCTTAAGAAGACCATTAGAGAATTAGACTATAATAGTCTAAATATCAGTTATAATCGTAGACAAAAGAAAAAACTTTTACTTACACTTACTTTACTTACAAAAATAATTCTATGATTAAGTGAGTATTCTGTAAAAATATCCTGAGAGAAAAGAAGGAAGAAAAGAGATCAAGAATACCTGTAACGTGATTGTACAAAGCTCAAACAATATCTTTTCAAGTGAAAGGAAGGCTAGAGCCTGAAGAGGCTAAGATAACTGATAAAGAATAATTTGTGAAAGAGATTTGAAGAGGCTTTGGAAAAGTAGAAATAATACTTGTAAAGTTGCAAGAGATGGTGAAATCTCAGATAAACTCTAAGGACTGGACATAGCCCAAAGGTTAAGGGTGAATCAGTATAAATCGCGGTGTCATATTCTATAACCTTTATCTCTTTAATTTCTTGTTATTAGAAGAATAAATACTATTTTTGCTGTTGCGTTACTTAAATGAATTAAGTGCGTTGCTTTGTAATCGTCTGAATTTTTCAAGAAAATCGAGAAGATTTTAAAGATTACTATCTTAGATGATTTAACACAATTCAACCCCCCTTTTGTGTATTTTACATATTATACGAGATTTCTATATTAACAAGTGATTTACTTCAGTTGGTATCAGAGCGCAAGTTTTTAAGAAACACTATTACAAAGTGAGAACAAAGATCTATGGCTGAATCACATATTTTTATAGCTGAAGGTACTTCTGTCTCAAGACCCCCTGCATTTAATGGTGAAGATCATCATTATTGGAAGGATAGGATGCGACTCTTCATAAAATCCACACACATTGATCTTTGGGATTTCATTAAAAGTGGTCCATATATTCCAATAGACTTTGAAGGGAAAAGCATCTCTCGTGATCAATAGTCAGCTGATGAAAAAGCTCGTGTTCAATTAAACTTAGAGGCCAATCACTTTTTAAGTTTTACACTAAGCAGAAGTAAATATGATAAGTTACACAGAAGCGAATCTGCAAAGGAAATATGGGACACATTAGTCATTTCACATGAAGGCACAAACCAGGTGAAAGAATCCAAAATTAGTATTCTTGTTCATCAGTATAAGCTGTTTAAGTTGAAAGATGACGAGTCTATTAATCAAATGTTTGGAAAATTCAAAACAATTATTAATGGACTTAAAGCTTTGGGGAGAATCTATGATAGTCAAGATCATGTTAGAAAGATCCTTAGAAGTCTTCCAAAAAGATGAAGACCCAAAGTAACAGCAATATAAGAGGCCAAGGATTTAAGCAAGCTAAAGTTAGACGAATTATTTGGTTCACTAAAAATCCATGAAGTAGAGCTTGATGCAAAAGATAAACCCAGAAGGGATAAATCTATTACATTAAAGGCTGGTCAGAAGAATTAGAAGATGCAGAAAAATAGAAGTACATCTTCAAAAGCATTAAAGATTGAAGAAATCAAGAATGATGATGCCAGTGAATCTGATCAAGATTCAAGTGAAGATGAAGATGAACTATCCTTCATTTTAAGAAAAATTAGAAGGATGTGGAAAAAGAAAATAAAGGGAAATAAAGAATTCTCTTTCAAAAAGAATAGCAAAGATCATTCGAAGTATGAGAAAAGCTCTATCATCTGCTATAAGTGTAATAAACCAGGACATTGCAAGTCTAAATGTCCCTTGCTTAAAAGAAAACAAAAGAAGAGTCAAGAAAACAAAAAGAGCATGATGGTAACGTGGGAAGATTTGGATTCGTCTGAATCTAAATCTAACTCAGAATCATTAGAACGAGCAAATATATGCTTGGCAACTGAAGGTGAAAGTGATGATGAGGTAATCTTTGACTTTAATAATCTTCAGCATGCCTATTTAGAATTGTTAGAAGATTCACATGCTATTCTAAAACAATATAGATTGTTGGAAAAGAAATTTGTTGAAAATTCTAAGAACACAAAACTCTTAGAAGAAGAAAACGTCTACCTCAAGAAACAAGTAGATTATATGAAAAAGAAAGTAACCGTAGATATATTTGAGGAGATTAGTCAACTAAAACAAAGGATTAATATTCTTTTTGTAGATTTTTCAAAATTTACAGAAAATACAAAAAGGATGAATGATATGATTGGAAGTTATAGACATCCAGATGATAAAAGTGGTTTAGGCTTTTCTGATAGAAATACTATTCATAACAGTAATGTTCTTCATAATAAGAATTTTGTTCCTAATAGAAAGAAAAAGAAACAGTATTCTTATTATTATTCAAAGAATAATTATAAGACTAACCCCAAATGACCTAAGAAAATATGGGTACCTAAGAAGGATATAATATATACTGCAGATCTCCTTACTTGGAAGAAGTAACCACCATCAATGGTACTTGGACAGTGGCTGCTCGTGACATATGACAAGCAGAAGGTTTATGTTCCTAGACCTCCAACATAAGCAAGGAGGATCAGTAACTTTTGGCGACAACCAGCAAGGAAAAATTGGTAAAGATTCATTTTCATCTATTGATAATGTTCTACTAGTTGATGGTTTAACACATAACCTAATTAGTATAAGTCAATTATGTGATTGTAGTTTTGAAGTATCCTTTAATCAAATTTCTTGTTTAGTTAAAAATAAGAACGAGTCTATATTCTTTTCTGCCAAGAGACGAAACAATCTCTATAAAATTAACTTAGATGATTTGAAAAGTCAAAATATTTCATATCTTATATCAAAAGATGATGAAAAACTGATTTGACACAAAAAGCTAGGTCATGTTAGCTTTAAACATATTTCCAAATTAGTTAGACATGATTTGGTAAGAAGTTTGCCAAAGATAAGTTTTAACAAAGATTTCTTTTATGAAAGTTGTTAGAAAGGAAAACAAGTTAAAACATCTTTTTTGTCTAAGTAACTTCGTCTAGACCTCTAGAGCTGTTATAACTTGTTATATTCAAAATAGAGTATTTCTGTGACCTATTTTAAATAAAACTCCATATGAGTTATGGAAGGGAAGAAAGTCAAATATATATTACTTTCATCCTTTGGTTACAAATGCACTATTTTGAATACAAAAGAAAATTTGGATAAATTCGATCCTAAAATCAATTCAGGAATTTTTTAAGGTTATTCTATTAGTTCTAAAGCTTATAAAGCTTATAATCTTATTTCTAAATTTGTTGAAGAATCTATGCACGTAAAGTTTGATGATGATCCTCATCTAGATAAGAGAGACGATTCTGATGATGAAACTCTATCCGCTCCCTTAGTTAGTATCCCAGATGATTCACCATCAGATGATCCATCTGATAAAGTGGTAGATATTTATGAAAATATTAGCTTAAGAAAAGACTGTAGATATAAATCTTCTCATCCAGAAAACTTGATTATAAGAGAAATACCAGAAGGAGTGAGAACTAGATCTAAGGTTAGGAGAGGGGCCAATGTAGCTTTTGTTTTTGAATTAGAACCTAAGAAAATTGATGAAGCTCTTTAAGATGAAGCCTGGATTTTAGCTATGCAAGAGGAGTTAAATCAATTTACTAGGAATAAAATCTAGTCTTTAGTCCCTAAGCCATCTAATAAATCTAGCATAGGAACTAGATGAGTATTCAAGAATAAACTAGACGAATTACGAATGAAGAAGTTTATGTAAAACAAACCCCTGGTTTTGAAGACATTGATAAACCAGATTATGTGTATAAACTTCATAAAGCTTTGTATGGATTGAAACAAGCACCTCGTGCATGGTATGATCGTCTAAGTTCATTTTTGATTAAAAATGACTTTATTAGAGGTCAAGTTAATAAAACTTTATTTAGGAAAAGTATTAAAAATGATTTTATTATTGTGCAAATATATGTAGATGATATTTTTTTGGTGCAACTTCTAAAAAGTTATGTTCAAGGTTTGAGATTCTTATGAAAAGTGAATTTGAAATGAGTATGATGGGTGGATTAAAGTTCTTTCTTGGTTTACATATTAAACAAACTGAAGAAAAGATTTTTATCCATAAAAAAAAGTATATCAAAGAACTTTTAGTCAAATATAAAATGGAAAATGTTAAACCAATGTCAACTCCTATGCATCCTTCAATCATCTTATCTAAGGATGAAGTTGGTAAGAAGATTGATCAAACTCTTTTTAGAGGAATTATTGGTTTTTTGTTTTACGTAACTGCAAGCAGACCTGATATAATGTTTAGTGTTTGTGTGTGTGCAAGATTTCAAGCAGATCCTAGAGAATCTCATTATATTGCTGTTAAAAGAATATTGAGATACTTGGTAGGTTCAACTGATCTTTGCTTAATATTTGAGAAAGGTAAAGATTTTAGGTTAATTGGCTACTGTGATGTTGATTATACTAGAGATAGAATTGATAGAAAGAGTACAAGTGGAGGTTATCACTTTCTTAGTTATAATATAATTTCTTGGCCAAACAAGAGGCAAAGTTCAATTGCACTATCTACTGTAGAGGCTAAATACATGTCAGTTGCAAGCTGTTATTCACAAATGTTATGGATAAAGTATCAGTTAGAAGATTATTCTATCTAAGAAGATCAAATTTCAATCTTTTGTGACAACACAAGTGCTATCAATCTCTCAAGAATCTAATACAACACTCAAGGGCAAAGCATATTGAAGTTAGACATGATTTTATAAGAGACTATGTACAGAGAGGGATCATCAATCTACAATTTATTAAGACTAATCAACAATGGGCAGATATCTTCACCAAACCCTTAGGTGAACACAGATTCAAAGAAATAAGATGAAATTTGTACATGGTAATAATAAATGATCATTCGTCTGAACTCCATGATCTAGACGATTCGTCCTAATGAAGTAGAAAAGTCGTAAGTTTTTGGAAAGAATAGTAATGATAACTTTCACTCGATAGTATCAATTTTATGATTACCTGTGGATTAGTCACAGACATTACAAACGGTAACTTTTCAAGAGTGTTTATAAAAAGAAATCATCCCAAAATCTGCAACACTCTGCATTCTAGAATTTTCTTAGTAACCGACTTGCTTCAAAGTGCTCTCAACAAAGATGATCCAATCCTCTATTCTCAACATCAAATCCTTCTCATTTTCATTTCATATCTTTCTTTCAATATCTTCTAGATACTAACCTCGCTTCTTTAAGAGAAATACATTTTGTGTTTAGTTTTTATTCATTAAAGATTAGAAAATTGTCGAAATCTCTTATCTATGGGAGACTCGTCGATTTCACTTCTTTGAAGGATGATCGAATGGATATCGAACCTGAGATCAAAGCAGCTGGATGAGAAAATTTCTTCAATATCCGAGAACCATTGTATCCAAATGAAGCATATGAGTTCTGGAAGAATGCAACAGTGGTAGATAACACCTTGGTATCAATGGTAGATAGGTTGTCAGTGATAGTCACACAAGATTCCATTGTGAAGGCTATTGAGTGTCCAAATGAAGGGGCAAAACTGTTCAACAATACAAAGTGGTGCTCAAAGTCACATAAATGAAGATAACATCAATCAACAACTATATGAATCGAGTAATCCAGGAGTCAAGAAGTCTTCAAACCTAATTCTGAAGGCTAGGGTTCTTCATTCAATTCTTCTTCACTGTATTCTACCAAGAGCAGGATCAAAGGATTTGGTGACAATGAATGATGAAAATTGTCTATTTCTTCTACTCACACACCAATCTATTAATCTTTCATTCTTAATTCTGAACTATATGATAAAGGCTAGGGAGGATTATCATCTGAAGAGTGGTTCTTTACCTTATGGTATGTTGTTGACAAGATTCTTCAAAGAATCTAGAATCCTACTTGATAGAGGAAACAGAGTAAAGTTGAATATTAAGAGTGTTACTATTCACAAAATAGGGATCAAGACTAAAGCTAAAGCGGATAAATATTGCACACTGAAAGCACAGTCTAAGGGGGAGCTTTCAATCAGACGAAGCAGGAAAGAAGTTGTTTCATTTCAAATAGAAGCAAAACCTCAATCGTCCGGAAGAATCTCAATAGAGGAAAAAAGTTAAACAATCGTCTTGTAAGCCAATACAAGCTAAGAGGATTCCTGAAAGGAAGGAAAGTAAAGTTCAACAACCAACTCACAAAGTGTCTTTAAAGAGGAAGGCTCAGACGCTTAATAAGTCAAATTATTTATATATGATTTTGGGATGAATTGGAGCTAATTTGACTTATTTTCATTTGAATTATGCACTTGATTAGTTAATTCTCATATTTAAACTTTATTGCTTAATAGGTACAATTGAAGAGATTTTGGGGCAAACCACATAAATTTCATTGGAGATGTTGGATTAGATTCATTCAAGTACGCTTTCGAAGAGGACTTCGAGCTCTACAACCTTCATGAAGACCCCAAAGAGAGATTTAACTTTCTGAAGGGTCAAAAGTACGCATTTCTGAAGATGCTCAGTGTATATCCCCTTAAAAGGACATAAAGTCCCTTCAAACGGACATCAGCAGAGAAAGAAGGCTGACAGACCCGTGAGTGTCTGCTTAACAAATATTCACTGTCCAAACTATCCCAGAGACCCGTGAGTGTCCTCTTAACGGACATCATGTCTGCTTAACGAACATTCACTGTTCAAACTGCTCCAGAGACCCGAGAAGGTCTGCCTAACGGACATTAAGTCCTCGTAATGGACATTAATAGCGCAGACACAATTTTTATTCTCCTGTTTAGTAAAGACTAGGTTTCTTTTAACCCAAGACACTAGATATATTCGTTTTAAAGACCTAAATAGGGGATCTGGAACTGAAAACAAGGTAGAAACAAAGAAGGCACGAAAATAGAGGAAAAGAAGAGGAAGAAGGGAGAGAGAAGCAAGCTTGTTTTGTGTTTTTTCAACTTTCTCTCTACACTATCATGAATGTTGCTTGTTTCTATTTGTTCAGATTCTATTATCATGTGCTAGAACTAAACCCCATTTAGGGTTAGAGATGTAGCCTATTTTGTGGATTGTTTGATGTGTTATGAATTGATTGGTGTTGAATGAAGGTTCCTTAGTTATATTTATCATTTTTTAGCTTTATTGTTGTTTCTATGCTTGATCACCGTAGATGCAATCTTAGAAATCATATGATGGATTGAGAGGTGAAGTGTGATTTGTGCATTAGGAAGATAAACACATTAGATTTAGAGATAGAGATATCCTAAACTAGAGTGATAACTTAAGGTTGTTTGTTCTTAATGAATTTGACTAGTTAAGTTTCACATTGAGAAATGGTAATCAACTAGTTGAGTATTCTTCTATGTCTGAAGAGAGAACATAAGTGAAATTGTGCAACTGTTATTATAACTTGTCATTTAATCAATTCTATAATTTATCGATCAATTCCTTAAATTGGTGAATATCAAAGCCTTAAATCTCAACATCGAAATTTTCCTTGTTTGTTTATTCATAGTCTTTACAATTGGTTGTTCACTCAAATCCAATCAACTTTTAATTTTCTTGTCATTTTTGTTCAAGTAATTAGGATTAATTTCGTAGTGAGTATTTTAGTCTTTGTGGGATACGACCTTGGAATACTTAATGTGTAACTACTAGGAACGACTTTGTGCACTTGTAGATTTTGTCAACCAAGTTTTTGGCACTGTTGCTGGGGACTAATTTATATTTGCTGCTATTAATTCTAGTCTTTTTTTAGATTATTACCTTAAGTTTTCATCCATTAGACACTCTTAAACTCTTTACTCTTTGTTCTATTTTAGGAGCTGCATCCACTTAAGGCATTTAAGAAATTTGAATGACAACCCGTTAATTAAATTAAATCCTGAGATTGAACGAACTTGTAGAAGGGACAACACCCAAAAAAGAAGAGTGATGGAAAATAATAATCAAGATCCAATTCTGGACGAGGAGTAAGAAATGGAGAATGAAGAATTCAATGGAGGCAACCAGATTGAACCGGTGGTTGTTAATCCTACGGTAAGAAGAATTAGAGATTATCAGATGTCGTTTATTGCTGGTAACCATTCTTGCATTCAATTGACTATGGCAATAAGGAATTATACGTTAAAGCAGATTCATCTATTGATGTTGCCACAATTTAATGGTATGCTGAGTGAAGATGCTTTAGCCTTGATGAGAGATTTTTTTATGATAGTTCAAACACTTCCACTGCATGGATTGTCTGAAGATGAGTTAAGGCTAAGGTGTTTTCCCTATTACATGAAGGGATTAGCAAGAAATTGGTTGTTGAGTTTGGAAGTAGACTCCATTGATACTTGAGATAAGGTGATGGAGACTTTTATGATGAAGTGGTACCCAGCCCATAAAACTCTTGAACCAAGGAAGATGATAAATTGGTTCTCGTAGAAGGAAGGAGAAAATTTTCATAAAGCATGGGAATGGTTTAATGATCTTCTCAACCAGTGTCCTCATCATGGATTTGACACTTACTCCTTGAATCAGTTTTTTCTACTATGGTCTAACTGATCATAATCAAACTTTGGTGGACTTGAATACTGGTAGGAATATTAGTGTCCTGAGTTCGCAAGAGTTGTGGAATATCTTTAAAAAAGTTTCGAAAAATTCACATTGTAAGGTGACAAGAAGCAAGGCTGCTACTCTTAATGAAATGGGATCAAGATCTAACATGGCATATCAAGTTTCTGAGATAAATAAAAAGTTGAACATGTTGATGCATGACAACAAGTCCAATAAGGACCCATGTACTCTTTGTGGTTGATTTGGGTATACAGTGGCTGGTTGTATGAACATTGAAGCAACAATGCCAAAGGAAGAGGTGAACTATGTTGGGAGAAAAGGCCAAAGGTTTGATCCTTTCTCAAACACCTACAATGAAAGTTGGAAGTTTTATCCGAACTTTTCATGGAAAAACCAAGGGGCTGCTAAACCAATGGGATCACCAGGGTTCTAAGTGCCACAAAAACAACAGTATTCTGCTCCTTCATTTTCTACACTGCAACAATTCCCTTCCCCTATGAAGAAAAAGGTAGATAGGCTTAAGGATATGTTTGCCCAACTTATGAGCAAGATGGATCAAAATACTCAAGATAGTTCTCAAGCAATAAACAGAATGAAGCAGAACATTCAGTCTAACCAAGCTTCCATCAGAAATTTAGAGGTTCAAATTAATCAAATGGAAAAAGAGGTAAGTGAAAGAGGTAAGGGAAAACTACCTAGCAATACTCAAGTGAATCTAAAACAAAATTGTATGGGAATTCGTTTGAGGAGTGGTAAAGACATAGAAGGTGTGGTTCAAAAGGAGAAAGATGATAAGATTGGTGAAACAAAGGATGATGAATTTGTGAATTTGAATAAAGAAGAAATGCTTAAGGAAATTGAACGAAGAAAGGAGTCTCACTAATTTCAGAATTTTCTTTTATGCCACCCATACCATATCCCCAAAGGGTAAGGAAGAAGTATGATGATTCCAAATTTCAGAAATTCCTTGACCTTTTCAAAAAGATCCATATCAATATCCCTTTTGCTGAAGCACTTGCTGAGATGCCTGCTTACACCAAGTTCTTGAAGGAAATCATCTCTAACAAAAAGAAGCTGGATGATTTTGCGATGGTAGCCTTAATTGAGGAATGTAGTTCTATTTTACAATATAAACTACCTCCGAAGTTAAAGGATCCAGGGAGTTTCACTATTCCTTGTCGTTTTGGTGCTTCTAATGTTTTTCAATGCTTATATGACTTTAGGAGCAAGTATTAATCTTATTCCTTTGTCTCTTTAGTGAACTCAAACCAACTACAATCTCATTGCAACTTGCTAATAGATCAATTCGATATCCTATTGGTATAGTTGAGGATTTATTGGTGAAAGTTGGTAAGCTTATAATTCCAGCTGACTTTGTTGTGTTTGAGATGGAATTCGATATACAAGTTCCTATAATCTTAGGAAGGCCATTTTTAGCCGCTGGTGGAGCATTGATTGATGTCCCAGATGATAAGTTAACTTTAAGGGTTGGTGGTAAGAAAGAGGTGTTTAGCACTTTCAAGATTTTAAAGAGACCTTCTTTCGATGAAATCACCTATAGAATACATGTGATTGATTCTCTTACATTCGAATCTATTCCTAATTTGATATATGATGATGCTTTAGAGACATGCCTAGCTTTAGGAATAGATGAGAATGAATTGAATGATGAGTCAAGGGAAAATGCTTATAGATTGCAAGGTAATGGTTTCATGTATAGACCTCCAATTGAAAAATTGGGCCGTCCTAACCCAAAACTGTTACCTTTCATCTTGAGTCCACCACAATCTAAATTAAAACATCTTCCAATTCATTTGAGGTATGCATTCTTGGGAGAATCAATTACTTATCCAGTTATCATTTCTTCTTTTTTGAACTCCTCTCAAGAAGAGAAGTTGTTACAGGTGTTATATGAACATAAAGCTGCTATTGCATGGAGTATTATTAACATTAAGGGAATTAGCCCTTTTATTTGTGTTCACATAATTTCAATGGAGGAAAACCATAAGCCTAGTGTGGAAAGTCAAAGGAGGCTCAATCTCAACATGAAGGAAGTTGTGCGATTTGAGGTACTTAAATTACTTGATGCAGAAATTATCTATCCTATTGCTGATAACTCGTGGATAAGCCCTGTGTAGGTTGTACCAAAGAAAGGTGGCATAACTATAATTTCTAATGATAGTAATGAACTAATTTCCACTAGGGTTATGAAACCATTACCTTGCAATAACCCTTTTCTCTGGCCTTTTCCACCCTTTCACCCAGATTCACTCACTTTTCTTCTTCCTTTCTTCTTTTCTTCCACTACCTTCACCTACCAAAAACCCTAATCGCCTTTACAAAAACCCTAATCGTCTTGCCCATAGGGTGCTACTCTCCTCCATGTTATCAACAGACAATAACCTCACGTTAATGGATTTTGGGACTTCTCTTGATGCTTAGGGCTATGTCTTACAGCCTTTCCACTCACGGTTTGCTTGGGTAAGTTCTATGTCCCCACCTTTTGATATGTGGAATTGCCAATTGGAACCCCTTTGAGTGTGAAAGCTTGAGACTGCATTGTGACAATTTAACTATGGGTTCATAGGGCTATTGACGTGCTGGGTGTGTGCTATTGACGTTGAATTCGGGGGTGTATTGAAGTTGATTTGGTGTATTCGAACATTGCTGATTATGTTGGAAGGGGGCTTGGGTTTGTGTTTATTATTGTGGAGTTTTGAAGTGTCAGGTTTGGGGGTGGGATTTGTTTCCGAACTTGTGTTAACAAAGGCTTGGGTTTGTCTTGAATTTGAATTTGTGGAAAAACAGTGGTTGCATTGTGATTGAACTTGTTGTGATTCTCTACTGTTGCGAGTAATCTGGTAATATACCTATCCACAATTTCGCGCTTTAAACAAATGGCAAGAAAGAACACTGCTCAATCCTCTAGAGCAGCTAAGGGGAAGCGAATGGCCGAAGAGACAGTAGAACTGGAGCTTTAGTGAGCTCTATTCATCACTGACCAATGTGAGAATTGGTATCACAAGAAAAAGAATCATAAGTTTATGACAGAAGTCTTCGTGGAAGCCGCAATTGATGAAGCATTTCATGTGAGAGCCAACCTGGATAGGTTCAACTGGGGTAAGTTTTTGGATTTGAAGGGAGCCTATCACCCCTCAACAATCAAGCAATTTTATGCAAATTTGAGCGCGACAACAAAAAAGCATCCATGGGAACTGGTCTCTCAGGTAAATGGTCGAGAAGTGGTCATCGCCGAGGAGTTAATTAGCATCCATCTCGAGCTACCCATAGGAGGTCAAGTCACCTCCTTTGACAAGCAGGGTAGGTGTTCCATTGATTGTCAATGGAATAAAGATGACGCTATGATTCGTTTTAGAGTTAAAGCAGCTATGCGCTTCACCAATCAGCGGATGTTTATGCACTATAGCCCTCTTTACATTGAACCCAGATTAGTGGCATTCATTCTTGTCCATAATGTCATTCCGAAGGCGAGTGACTCGGGGCATCTTTGGAATGAGGATCTCTACATTTTGGATAAAATGTTCTTCTAAGATGATCAATTCTAGGGCATCGCGATTGCCAAAATGATCATAAGCTCGATGTGGCAAGTAGTGCACCATAAAGATGAAACCAAAAGATTTGTCTTTCCAGTCCTATTGAGCCAACTATTCGGGCGTCTGAAGGTCCCATATAGAAATGAAGACGTGGCTCATACGACTGAAGTGGATGTCATCAATGCGGACAAAATGAGGAAATTTAATTATCACGAAGATGCTCCAAACAGATGGATCCATCCGCATCGAGCGAGGGTTAATCCGACTATAACCTCTGCACCTCCATCCCAAACCACTCAAGGCCAAGGGGACCAGCGGCTTCTGACCCAGCTGCAAGAAGTTCGCACAGAAGTCCAAGAACTTCGCACTTAAATGGGACACCTTGCAGATTCCCAAACTAGAATGGAAGCAATGTTGAGGACTTTCATGGAGGGCCAGCCGCCCCTTTCAGGATAGAGCTTAATGAGACACCATAGGATTTTAGGAATGCATATGCATTTTTCTTTTTCATCCATTTAGTCTTGCATTGTCTTTTTAGTTAATCCTATGTGTATTTTGTTTCTTTCACCCGGAAAATTTGTAAGGATAACTTCAGTACTCTTTTGTCTATCTCCATAATTTTGTTATGTCTAGCTTGTTGGAGATAGGAATACACAATGTAGTGGTTTATGGACAATGCAATGTACTCTTTACATTCTTCTTTCTCTTTTATCTTTCCTAACATTGAGGACAATGTTGATTATAAGTGTGGGGGAGGATAAATTGATGATGATTTTGCATGCCTTATTTTACATTGAAGTATCTTACAATTCCCTGTTTTAAAAAAAATTTACCTTTGTTTTGCTTAGTTTTGCATTTGTTAATTTTGCATAATGTCATCATGCATTTTGCGTACTCATACATCTTTCACATTCTAATTGTCCTTATAAATCAATTCAAGGAGTTAATGGTATTATGGGTAAGATTGATCTTAATTAAGATGCATAATATGATTAAATTAATGACATACCTTGTCACAATTGGATGTTATAATGTTCAATTGATTGAATGAGAAAACATCACCAAGTGAGCTATTTTGAGCTTAAAGGATTACACCCAATCCTATTTTTCTTGTGAGTGGCATAATTTTCTCTTCTATGTATGTTTACTTCTAAAACTTGCATTGTATCTTTTCGAGGTTACATAATCATACTATGGTACATTCATGAAAGTGATAAAAGGCACTAGGATTGAGCTTGAGCCAATTAGCTAACCGTTTTTATATATCAATCCCCTAGTGAACCCTTTGTGCCTATTGATTGTATTTCATCCTTTTCTTTGTAAACATATTCCAAAGAACCCTGAACCAAGAAAAACCAATTTACCCTTGTTTAATGATTAGTAGAGCTATAAATGATGTGCATTCAATAGTCTTATTAATAGGTATACAAAGAAAGAAGTTTGGTTAGGGGGGGGGGGGTTTCTACAGAAATCGAAGGAACATGCTAATAAAATAAAATAAAAGCCAAAAAAAGTGAAAAACAAAAGAAAAAAGAAAAAAAGAGAAAAAAAGAGAAAAGAAAATAAAAGAAAATTTTGGCATCTAAATGATGTTTTTGAAAACTAGGCATGTTCTCTTCAAATTGATGGGAAATGTTGATAATATTGGTGGAGTTGTCTAAGTATTATGGTTATTGGGCAATTATTCAGCAAAAATTTGCCAATGATGATTGTAATATCTATAGTTCTACTTTACTAACTGTTGACGGTTCGAATTCTTATCCTTTCTTTCTTAGCCTACTTTACCCCTTGGCCCCATTACAACCAAAGGAATAAAGACCTTTTTGATATATGGACATGTCATGGATGGGAGTAGTGGAGAAGTAGATAAGATGCAAGCTTATGGTAAGAGACATACATTAGAAGATGATTGAGAGTCACCCTTAACCACTTGTGTGGAAGCGAATGCTTTATGAGAGACTTCATTCATGGCATGTGATTTTGATTAGTTGAAGCATTAAGATATCTTATTGTTGCCCTGTTTACGATCTAATTTACGAAGTATTATGTTGTCTTATGTCTATGTTTCAATTCTTACCTATAATGCTTTCAACTTATTGGATTGAACTATGATGATGACTCGGTGTGGAATGATGGAAGAAATTGTTTGTGGGTATCGTTCATTTTAAGTAAACCCTCAGGAGACTTTAACTCCTCCATTATAGACACATATTGGTTTAAAGGCTTGTGGCATATGCTAAATGCCACCGTGCACCTACGAAAGTGGAATCAATATCTTGTTTGCGGATTTAGTAATTAGTTTTCTCTTGTTTTTGCTTAGGGACAAGCCATAGTTCAAGTGTGGGGGAATTTGATAAGCCAAATTATTTATATATGATTTTGGGATGAATTGGAGCTAATTTGACTAATTTTCATTTGAATTATGCACTTTAATTGGTTAATTCTCACATTTAAATTTTATTGCTTAATCGGTACAATTGGAGAGATTTTGGGGCAAACCACATAAATTTCATTGGAGACGTTGGATTAGATTCATTCAAGTACGCTTTCGAAGAGGACTCCGAACTCTACAACCTTTATGAAGACCCCAAAGAGAGATTTGACTTTCTGAAGGGTCAAAAGTGCACATTTTTGAAGATGCTCAGTGTATGTCCGCCTAACAGACATAAAGTCCCTTAAAAAGGACATCAGCAAAGAAAGAAGGCTAACAGACCCGTGAGTGTCTGTCCGCTTAATGGACATTCACTGTCCAAACTGTCCCAAAGACCTGTGAGTGTCCACTTAATGGACATTCACTTCCAAACTGCTCCAGAGACCTGAGAAGGTCCGCCTAACGGACATTGACGACATAGACATGATTTTTATTCCCCTGTTTAGTAAAGACTAGGTTTCTTTTAACCCAAGACACTATATATATTCATTTTAAAGACCTAAATAGGGGATTTGGCACTGAAAACAAGGCAAAAACAAAGGAGGCACGAAAATAGAGGAAAAGAAGAGGAAAAAGGAAGAAAGAAGCAAGCTTGTTTTTGTGTTCTTTCAACTTTCTCTCTCTACACTATCTTGAATGTTGCTTGTTTCTATTTGTTCAGATTCTGTTATCTGTGCTGGAACTAAACCCCATTTAAGGTTAGGGATTTAGTTTATTTTGTGGATTGATTGATGTGTTATGGATTGATTGGTGTTGAATGAAAGTTCTTAAGTTATATTTATCTTTCTTGAGCTTCAATGTTATTTCTATGCTTGATCACCATAGATGCAATCTTAGAAATCATATGATGGACTTAGAGGTGAAGTGTGATCTGTGCATTTGGAAGATAAACACATTAGATTTAGAGATAGAGATTCCTAAACTAGTGTGATAACTTAAGGTTGCTGGTTCTTACTGAATTTGACTAGTTAGGTTTCATATTGAGAAATGGTAATCAACTAGTTGAGTATTCTTATATATCTTGAGAGAGAATATAAGTGAAATTATGCAGTTGTTATTATAATTTGTCATTCAATCAATTCCATAATTTATCAATCAATTCCTTAAATTGGTGAACCTCGAAGCCCTAAATCTCAACATCAAAATTTTCCTTGTTTGTTTATTCATAGTCTTTACAATTGGTTGTTCACTCAAATCCAATTAACTTTTAATTTTCTTATCATTTTCGTTCAAGTAATTAGGATTAATTTAGTAGTGAGTATTTTTGTCTTTGTGGGATACGACCTTGGAATACTTGATGTGTAAGTACTAGGAACGACTCTGTGCACTTGCAGATTTTTTCGACCAACACTCTAATCAGAAAGACCAGAGAAGTCAAGAAGTTCACCAAGATTGATGACTTTATGACAACAAGAATAGAAGAAGCAAAAAACTCTTATTCTTGGTAAAATTTCTGAAAGTGCAAAGGAGCAGCAACAACAACAGCAATAGCCTACCAAAGTAATTGTCTCTATCCCTCAGACTCAATCAGAACAACCTTCTGAAGAGACAGAAATAAAAAGGAAGTTAGTATTTGAGCAAAAGAAGTCTCAACAACAACTCTCTTCTAAGTAAGCAAAAGAACAAAAGGAGATGAAGCCGATTCAGAAAAAGAAGGTTTCATCGTCTGATGATCAACAAAAGACATAGACTATTGGAAAGCAGCAAGCAACTTACAATCCCCTTTAACCAATGAAGAAAGAAGATTTGAAGATGAAGATTATAGAAGAATTAATACTTGATCATAATAGAGGTTCAGTTATCATCAGAGAACCTTCTAAACAGAAAGTTAAGGTTCAAGTTGAACTTGTAACAGTAAACGATCAGACAATACATCTTCTAAGCCCTGAAGAAAGAAGATTATATGGTATCCTACAAGATGAAAAGGCAGAACCATATCCATTAAAGATGACAAAAAATCCCTACACAATCTATCCAGTGACAAGCAGAACGACATTCAAGATTGTATCAGATGTATAACCTAGACATCCAACACTGGTAGATAACAAAGAAAAAGGAAAGAAGAAGAAATTGCCTGAGAAACAAGAAGATGATCTCACGGAAGAAGAAATTCGAGTGGCGATGAAGAATATAGATGATATATGTCATGCAGTTCAACCTGTATGTGTCTATATATCACATCACATATCAAGGGCATTAAGAAGTAACTTTGGCGCATCAACTACAAATAAAAGTTTCAAGGTAGTTGGGACAATATCAAAAGGAAGGTACAAAGTATTACAATTAAAGGTATCAGTCTTTACTTAGAAACCTTTGTACATTTGCTTATTCATTTCAAACCCTTAGGTTTCATTTCTTCAGTTAAAAATATCTTACAACTTTTAGGAAAACTAATTTTCAAACTAACCAAACCTGATGATCTTGACCTTTCTCACCAAACACAACCTTTCCAATTACCCTCTATCAAAATTATTGAATTAGATGACTCAATTAGAAAACCATCTTCCTCTGAGTATCTTCATCCAATTAATGAAAAGCTAAAAGATTTTATCGTCAATTCGGAGCTTGAATAGACTAAAGCTAGTCTAAAGCAGAAAGAAGTTTGAGAAGCCTTAGCTAAACATATTGAAGAAATTGATACTAAGGTTGATGAACTAAGTGACTCAGTAGGTGATCTTTATAAGAAAGTAGCTCTTCTACATGTTTCTATAGAAGAAGACCTTAAGACCATCCGCACTGATATTCAACATATGTTCTCTGAAATTTTGAAGCATTTGAAAAGATATATTCTTTTATTAATAACAAATAAGGGAGAATAGTAGAAAGGAGAGGAGAATTAGTGTTAGAAATTTTTTATTAAATATACACATTATATATCCTGCATTATTGTATGAATAAATATATTATTTTTCTGAATATTATTTGTCTGAACATTATCGATATTCATCTTAATATTATTTTCATCTTCTAATATCATGATTATTTGTTATTATCAAAACGGGGGAGATTGTTAAGTCAAGAAGACTTCACTTCTTCTATTGATTTTGATGAAAGTCAAATAATAATAATAATAATAGAAGTGTGTGAACTGTTTTGATGAGTTTATTAAGTGCACAGATAAATGTAAGCAGCACAGATCTCCAAATCAAGATGATATCCAAGTAAAAGCTGACTAAGATGAAGTCTACGATAGACTAGATGAAGCGAAGTCACAAAACGAAGCGAAGACATAAGACGAAGCATACAAATCAAATCAAGACGATATAATTAAAGAATAATCTATAACATCAATTAGTTAGTTGGAGTTGGTTACAGGACTCACTTAATAATAGATCCCTGGAGATTCTACAAGCAGTTTTCTCAAGAAGACCATTAGAGGATTAGACTATAAATATCAGTTGTAGTTGTAGACAAAAAAAAACTTTTACTTACATTTACTTTACTTACAAAAATAATTATGTGATTAAGTGAGTATATTATAAAAATATCATAAATGAAAAGAAGGAAGAAAAGAGATCAAGAACACCTGTAACGTGAGTATAGAAAGCTCAAACAATATCCTTTCAAGTGAAAGGAAGGCTAGAGCTTGAAGAGTCTAATATAGAAGATAAAGAATACTTTGTAAAAGAGACCTGAAGAGGCTCTGGAAGAGTAGAAATAATACTTGTAAAGTTACAGGAGATAGTGAAATCTCAGATAAACTCCGAGGACTAGACGTAGCCCAAAGGTTAAGGGTGAACCAGTATAAATCATGGTGTCATATTCTCTAACTCTTATCTCTTTAATTTCTTATTATTAGAAGAATAGATACTATTTCTGCTATTACATTATTTAAATGAATTAAGTGCATTGTGTTTGTAATCGTCTGAATTTTTCAAGAAAATCAAGAAGATTTTAAAGATTACTATCTTAGAGAATTTAACACAATTCAACCCCCCTTCTTATGTATTTTACATATTATACGTGGTTTCTATATTAATAAGTGATTTACTTCAACTTTACCCTTGATGTGATAAGAAAATGAAATGGTGATATAAGAGGAAAAAGAATGAAAGCAAGGACAAAAATGAAAACAAAAAGTAATTAAAACAAAAACCAATAAAAAGGGAAAGGTTAGAAACACGATACTAAGATAAGGGTGGAGGCTATTTGAAGTGAGCATTCAAATTAGCCATAAAGGTTCAAATCTCCTCCACGCTAACTTCAATGTTACGGAGTCTGTCATTTGTTCGTCGTTCAAATGCTATCAATTGATTTATCAGTGATTGATACTCCATAGAACTATATGAAGATTTCTGATGCATATGTTGGGGTTGGGGTTGGGAGGTGGAACATCATCTTCTTTTGAAGCTTCCATTTATACAACTCGAGATCGCTTGCTGCTTGAAGTTTCCCCCATGTCATCAGGGATAAGAACACAGCGATTGACTTGCCGTCGATTAACCTTCATGGACACCAAAGATTTCAATTCGAGAGTCGAGTTTCTTGAAACTATCTGCATCAATGCGGGTGTTCTCTCAGATAGCAATCCAAAATGTTTCGCAATTTAGGTCACAGATGCCCCAACGGCTATTTTATCTGCACTAGATTAAGCCACTCCTTATAAATGCAAACTTAACCAACTATCGGTATTAGAAAGCTTGACTGTACCATACACCACAAAATAAATAATTCAATTTTAGAAAACACCCCATTACTATCTACTTTACCAAATAGTGTAAAAGTTTAAAACTGATGGAGACAGCGAAGGGCAAGATCCATGATAACAGATGATTTAGACCGACTGTGGGTAAACACTTTCTTAGAATTGGTTAATTGTGACCAAAAGTCACTAGTCAAAAAATTGTCCGGATATTTATAGAAATTAGTATTTGGAAAGCCAAAAATAGCATTAAGTACTTCTATAGTGATTAGAAAATAGGCATTTATTAATCGAAATTTAAGACTTAACACAGTATCCCTATTATTAGTTTCACAAACTAATTCTAAAGTGGTCAGAAACTCTAATGTCAATTCAACATATGAAATTTTCCTAAATTCGGAAAATTGTTTGTAGCCTATATTTCGCATCAACTAGTGGACTCGATCAAATATTCCTAATTCAATAAGCGTTTGAGAATTTAAAAATCTATTCAGAACAATTTTATAATCCTTAAGAAAAGCGTACCTTTGTTGGTGCTCTCTACTTTGAAAGATTAGGCACAGAATACCTGAATTAGGTTCTTGTGGTTGAGACGAGGGAACTCTGGGTTGTTTTATTCTTGGAGGCATAGCTGGTTGCATAGGTAGAGGCTGCATTTGTGCTCCTATAAGTTGGTTTGGTGGACGCAAGGGCTTGCAATGTTAACTAGAGCGGCGGCATAGTTGTGTAGTGACTACTGCGACATGGTTGTGTGGTGGTCATCAAGAGATTTTTATAGGTATGCGTCGGGCAAAGGACATACGTTAGTGAGGGATGGAGATTGGGTCTGTAGGTGGAGAAGATGCCGAGCAAAATAATGGGAGTCACACATGGGTATTTATACAATGGGAGGGGAGGAAGCATGAACTGGGGAGTCACCCATTCATAGGTGTGACTAGGGAAGCCTATGTGATTCCTTAGTCACCGTGACTAAAGGAGCAGGAGTGTGACTTCGTGACTGGGGAGTCTAGATTCTACAGAATGATTGTTTACAAGCAAATTTTCTTTTACCTATATTTGTTGATCTGATCAATAGTCATTCTTGAATCAGGCTTTTTAACCCAAGCACATTCGCTGGGTGGTTTAGACGGTCTCTTTTCTATGTAAGTCCTATGTTAATTGTTATTCGATTATTTAATGCTCTCCTACTGTTGTTAAAGATTGTCTTTTGTAAACTCAACTCTAATCTTTCAAAAGATAAAATCTTCCATAGTTCTAAGTAACCACTTACCAGCAAAGAAACCTATCTCTAATCTTCCCTTAACAAATTAGCTAACACCTGCTAGTTTAGCGAACATTTCTTAGCTATAAAATTATGACAAAGACTACTCAAAATTATCCATAGTAGTTAGACTCTTTACTCTTTATTCTGATACCAGAAGTGTACTAATCCTCTGACGTATTTTTGTCTTCATTATTTTTTATGCAGACTATATTTTCTTTATGCATAAAAATATAATGAAGAATATCAATGTAATACGCAAAAACCTGACTAATTAAAGTGCATGCAATCATTAAATTATATTGTCACATATATTTTTTGATTTATGGTTTCACAAACAATTTGACTGGGGAGTGCACGGGTGCGACTCTCCAGTCAGACTCGTGACTCCTAGTGACTACTACGAGTGTAACTGCCCCAATTAGACTGATCAATGAACCTACTATCCCACATCCATATTTTATCTGATTAAATATGTAGACATTCCCGCATTTCCATCCCCCATTATTTTGAATTTCCAATTTATTTACATTATTGGATCGTTCTTCATCCAATTAAATGGATTGATCTAAAATGCGTAAAAGATGTTAGTCGCATTTAGAGTTGAGTAGTGAGTTAGCAACCCAAATAAAAAATTTTGGTTATATAGGTACAATTAAAATAAAAAATAGATTTTTATATCAAATCTAATAAACCAAAGATTTGACTGAAGAAAAAATAACACATTGGTTTAATAATCAATATTTCCTTTTTCATTAATTCTGTAAGAGTAAAATCTTTTTGAATCATTAGAATATTGACACTTATTTCTCGTCTTTGAATAGAGGATATAATAATTGATCATGGATTTGTCAGTCTAAGCAGGAGACTTGATTCAAAAAGTTCTCACAAATGCCAAACATATGTTGTTCCAATTTGTTAACCATAAATGATATTTCCATAAAAAATTCCACTAAAAAGTTTTGGATAAATAAAATTCATCTTATCTTTCTTATTACTAATTATCAAGAATTTGAACCAAAATTGGATACATTCATTATCCAATTTTTTGACAGCCGAAAGGGCGCCTTTATTAACTTTTGAGTTTGTTTGAATTTCTTTATTTCCAGATCAAAAGGAAGAAAAACTTCATTCTTCCATACTATCGAATCTCATAGAATAGTGCTGATTATAGTCTGACCTTATTTATCTACATTTATCTATGATGCCAAATTAGAATTCTTTGCATTTTTTTCTACAATCCATTAAGAAGTAAGAAGTCAAGTTTCATTAAAATTAATCACTTTGATTAACAGTTTTTACATAAACTATAAGTTAAAAGATAGTAGGAACTAAAATAAACAATGTAGTAGCAATAAATAGGAGAATATTTACTTCCATAATTTAATCCTTTCGTTATGATTTACTTCACAATAACTCAGGATTGAACCCCGTAGAAATTATAACATCTATAAATTAAATGGGATGAATTCCATAGAAATTATAACATCTATAAATTAAATGGAATGAATTCCATGGTGATGATGTTCAATCAGAATCATGAATAACAATATCTGAGTTATCAAATCAATTCATCATCACACTTTGAATACTGTAACATAAAAATATCATTTATCCATAAGTAATCAAAACAAGGTATTCCTAATCTAACTTAGAATTTCATTTCATTACCTTATTTTTATTTATTATTTATTTATCATTTTTCCAACTCTATTTTTTCTAAATTCTGAAGTAAATGGGCTTCTAGATGTGGGATTTCTTGAGTGATCTTTTTAGAGCTTTCGCTTGTCACATGAGTCCAAATATAGGGAGAAAAAAATATTTACATGATTTTTTCTACAATTTACTCTTATATCACCCCCAAAACCCATTCATTCGATTTTTCCTTTGATTATGAGAAACAGTAAATAAATACTTGTTTTTCCCTTCCACACCCTTACGTAAGATTTATAGCTTGGACTTTCCAGATAAGTCCATAAGGATCAGTCATCCATATTCCCGGACCATATAATTCTATTATATGAAAAACTTTTTTTCCTATCCTCATGAATCGGACAATACTCATATTTTATTTCTATATTGATATTAATTATGAATAACTAAGAATGAAAAGAATAAAGAATTCAAAATCAATAGCCTAAATTGGAGTAGTTTGCCAAATTCCTATGTGAAAAATCATAGGAGTGTATTAGTTTCACAAACTCTCCGATTTACCACAGTCGTTTCTACCACAATCGAAAACCAGAAAAATTAAACGCATCAAAATAAATGTTTGCTTAAATTTGTTAACGTAGATTAGCATATCTTGCCTACGTATATAGGACCCTCACCCAGCTTCATACTTTTACCAAAGGATAACAATAGTTTTACACAAGGCCTTAACAAGCCAACACTACTCAACCCTTGACACTATCCCTCATCCTCACTATTAGTGAAAGTGATTCTCACCCAATAATACAACCGACTCATGTTAACCTCAACAGAGGATTTTTTCAACAATCTTATAACGAAACAACACAAAATAAAGAACTCAAGTGATTAAACAAAATTCAACACGAATGAAAACAGTTGAGAAGGAAACAAAGAATAACTTCCTAAAGTTTTCAACCTTTCAAATATTAAGATGCAACCAACAAATCGTGCACAGCGAAAGAGTCACACGTGCCCAATCTACCTCTACCCTTTTTTTCTACACTCCACTATAACGTGATTTACTCACACATCTATGACCAACATAGAATAAGGTTTCACATACATGGAGTCCAGACAGGAAGTCACGCATGCACCATCACAAAATCTACAAATTACTCACTCATAGTATCCTTCAGCCCACGTCAACATCTTCCAAAAATGATGGTTCACGCACACAACCACACTGTTTAAGCTCTCACAATTTTCTACACACAAAAACATTATTTTTCCATACAACTTTGATCAACCCAAAACATGACACAGACTAAGTCACACACACAAGCCTCCCTCACTTTAACAATTTCACAATATCCCTCAAATTGCAAAATAATCAGATCAAAGCTTCACCTTACATACACAACTGCAATCAACGCCAAACCGATAAACAATCACAAAATCACTTATGTATGTAGTCCAGAAGCAGGGTCACGCACGTAAGGAAAATAATACTTAGAATCACACACAAAAGAAAAACAATACTTAAGAGTATTATTTATTTACACCATCTCTTAATTTGGATTTTTAATCATTATCTCGAGCACCCAATAATAAAAAATGACAAAAACAAATAATGTGATATAATAATATCTTTAGACTATGCACATATAATTTCTTTTATAGGAGCTCGATTGCTCAAAGGTTAGAGCATCGTATTTGTAATGCGATGGTTATTGGTTCGATTATGGTAGTTGGCTTTTCTCTATTTATTTTAATATAGATTTTGTTTTTACATGTTTAATATTAATTAGTAATTTTTATTAGTCAGTAATAGTAACTAATGGAAGTGTTATTTAGAATAGATAAATATTAATGAACAAAAGAATCAATAATGTAATATTAATGAATAAAATAATAACTACTGGAATTGTTATTTAGAATAAATATGAACAAAGAAATATAAAAAACTAATGACTAATGCCAGTTCATTTGAAGTTAGTATACACACTAAACTTCACTTTGTTATGAATTCCTAATGTTGTCAAATAAAATGTATTATTAATCAATTCAAAAGATGCAATACTTTGACATAACAGAATTCTTTTATTTTGAAATCCTAATTTGAAGTGGCCCTTTTGTTCATTCATTGGAAAGAGGGAATTTCTTCAAATTTCAACAATTGAGACATCTGGAAACAATATAAGAAAGACTCATATATTTATCCGTCAATATTACAAGTAAATACTTCATAAGAGATTCTTTGTAACTATAACAAAACTAAAAGCAAATTTATTCCTACTTATATTCAGAGTATTCCTCTCAACAATTATCTAACAAAGGAACATATTATCAAGACAGAGAACCCCTTTGATCGAAATAAAAATTCAATCACGATGTTATTTTCTTTGTTCCTGAATGGGGTTATCAATTATTTTTAAGTTTGTACTCTAGTATGAGTAAAGATTCTACCGATTTTTCTTTGCACATATAGAGCAATTGCCTTGAATACCATACCTTTTTGCTACAACTTTTTTTTTAACAATTCCTTACATGTCTTCCGCCACGATTGATTATGGACCAGTTTGAAATTACTCTTGTTTATAACATTATAGTGAAATGTCTAGAAAGAAATCGTTGTTGGGAAGGTTATAGTAGAGACAGGTGATATTGTAGTTGGTAAATTAACACTTCAAATGGAGAAAGAATGACAGTATACTTTGAATTGGAATCGGGGTCAGTACTACTTGATCGTTTCTACCAACTTTTTGCCCCAATTTATATTCATTTATAATTAAAATTTAAATTCAAAAGAAAATTAACATTCTTTTTTAATTTTGAATATTCAAATTTAATATTTCTTAATATATTAAATTTCAATATTATGTAGAAAATTTCTTTTCAATAAATTAAAGAACATATATTACTAATTCGTTGCATATCTTTGTCTTCCTATTCATCCACTCATTCTATTCTTTCTCAATCGTCTATTAAACTTTAAGTAACATTATTCCTAGAATACATTACTCTACTCGAATTACTCGAATCCAACATAATTTAGAAATTGTATTCAATAATTGAATTCAGTTCGATTTGAATAGTTAAAGTCAAAAGTCTTTGCAAAAAGATCTATAAAAATACTTATACAATTTGATTTCTCGACTCACTTAGTAGTCCTTCCAAAGCCGATACGAGTGAAAAGGGAAATGAAAAGAAATATATAATTTGTTTTTCAATTTATCAGAGAAAGAAAAACTAGGTCATAAAAAATGTTCTTTATAAAAGAAACAATGAACAAACTTTCACAATAAAAAAGAAATACAATTCTATTATTTCGCTTTAAAGACATATATGACTTCAATAAAACTAAAACTAAAAAGAAAAAGATTCGATAATCAAGAATCATACAATTCATAAAATTTATGGCCAAATTGCATCTATGGAGTAGAAAAATTATTCACTGACTAAGATTAAAAATCTTGTATTTTACATATCCATATAATTGAGTCCTTGGGTTTTCGAAATAGTGTGTACATAAGTGCTTTGAATCATTGCGATTTGACAAAGACATTTTCTAAAAATAAAAAAAGTCGAGGTATTTTGAATTATTTATGTACTCTATGGATAGAGAAATACATACAGTTGAACATAGTAAAATAAGAAAATGAAAGATTTATTTGAAATTATTCATTTGGAAATTTCCCGAAAAACTAATCATAGGTTCTTCTCTCTATCAGAACAATAGGGCCATTATACTCATTACTAAACTTGTTGAAAACATAAAATATAACTAAGGTACAGCTTTTTTATAAGAGTTTGAGTGGATCATCAGAAGAAGAATTAGGCAAAAAATTAGAATATATTCAAGAAAATTTTGCTATTCTATCCAAAACTTTATCATTTATAAGTCTAAGTTAAGTTGAATTTTTTAATTACTTTTCAATTGTTTCTATTGCAAATTCAAATTTGAGAACAAACTTATCTTTATTCAAAAAACATCATTGTTAGATCAATCCATATAATTGGATTAAGAATGATCCAATGTGCCTTGCAGCTCGTATAGTTTGTTAATCATACTTCATAAAACTAGTTAGCATGGGGAACATATCATAAATAGTTATGAAAAATTTTATATTTGATTCTTTCTCTTGGTTGAGACATCTGGCAATGACACACAATGCGCACTGCGGTGGAACTCTAGGGAGACTCTCCCAGTCACGAGTCCTTGACTCTTAAGATTATCAATTTATGATAAAAGTAACTTAATATTAATCAATAACATAATCAAACAAAGAGAGTTAAGGTGTAAAACAAAGGAAAACTAATTTATGATTAAAGTAACCTAAAGAAAGCAAAACTAATTTATAGTCGTTTGAAAAACCAATCTTACCTAAATCTACTGTTCGAGAGATTTCTTAAAAATTTCAGTAAGTCTCTTTTTTCAACAAGGTGAAGAGAAAACTTGATGTAATAATTTATTTTTTCATGAGTAAAAATTACCTGTTTTTACAATCTTTTTCAAAGAAGAAGAGTAACCATACTCTCCAAAAAATTCAGAGTACCTTATTAGGATTGCAAACTAGCTGTTAAAAATAAGAAATCATCATCATCAATTACTAGTTACTGTGTATTGATTGATCAATATGCAATTGACCAATATAGTAACTAGGGGAACATTAATGTTACTCTTAAGAAAGATTGTATTGGTTGATCAGTGTGTGGTTTACAGATGTACTACCTGTGGTTGATTGTAACACATTGGTTGACTAATGCACAATCAATATTCCTACAAAGTCTTGGTACATAACTTTAACTTATATTTTTCAACCATTAACATATATAAATCTACCAATACACCTAAAATCATTATTCTAATGTCTTTAAATTGGTAAAGTTAATCTTTCTAATGCAAAATTGAATTAAAGCACTTCTTTAAATGTATCCAAATGTATGTTTTAAGGATCTTCCTTTTCTTTAGAATCAAAATCTTAAGTCCTTTTACTAACTAAAAAGACTCATGCAATGAGCTAAAATATAAATGTGTTTATTTATAAAAAGCCTTCAAATTATGAAAGTGATTAAGTAGGAAGTATACATTACATATTCATTTATAACTTTATTACGCTTGTTCTTTCTTGGTCTTGATTTTGTTCTTCATTCAGTTGAACTTAATGAGTATATATGAATTGAAAACTTATGGACGTGAGTTATGCAAGTGTTGCATAGCTGTAAGTTAGCTAAAATGATCATGTAGCATTTGCATGGCCATGCAGAAATTGCAAAGTGGTGCACCATATAATTTTAGTCTTTGTCATTCCTGCTTCATCTTCGTCCCAGAAAGAAATTGTCCTAAATGTCGCATAATTTGATATGGTTTAGATTAGGTGATCTAGGTTGGGTTTTAGAAGGTGTAGGAAGGGAGACAAAGAGACTAGTAGTGAGACAGTAAGAGGGTGACTTCTATAGTGTTAGAAAGAAAACGATAGAGTAAGGAGACTTAGAGAAGAGAGGGGGACTTGATACGAAGAAGATGATACGAAGAATATGACATAGAACATCGACTAACTCGGCTTGGCTCATAACTACGCATTTTAGGAAGAGTAACAGAGTGTTTAAATTTTAAGAATAATGATGATATTTTTCAACTAAACAGAATAAAACACGATTATATTAGACAGAGCATCTGGACTAATATTTTCTTTATTAAATAGCAGCCATTAATTTGTTCATGTACAGGTGATTTGGATGGTAACTTAAGTTGAAAATGATGTTAATTACTATCATTATCAACTTCTAAAGCTAAGAAGCATTCAAAGTGTAAAATACTGCTACTAATCATTCCATTTTCCATTAGTGGATATACAAGATACTTGTCTTCTGTTTTGCAATGGCTAACCAATTTAATGATATTTGGATGCTCAATTGCACTCAGTTACCTTATTTCAGACTGAAAAAAAACAGGGTTCAAGATTAGTATAATTAGTCCTTTTTGATGTTAGCATTACGAGAGACCTTAACTACTACTTGCAGGCCATTGACATTCTTCTCCTTCGTTCCATGAATGGTTCCACCATAAACACTACCAAATCCTCCGTATCCAAGAAAGTTATTCGCATCAAACTCATCCGTATATTGGTTCAATCCCTAAGAGTAAAAGAAATTATATTTCTAGAACCTATTGACAAAATTTGAACTAGATCAACAAATAATAGAAACCATTTTGTAAGTCTTAGACACTAAAGAAGTATCCCTGATAACAATAAGCATAATCTAAGGACCATCCAAACATTGCAATCGAATACTGCAAGATCTTATAAGTACAACGATCATGAGTGATGTGAAGGGGATTCGAGATGTATATAGTTTGATCTTGATGGTGATTGTGTCTAAGAGATTGTGGTCATAATCGACATAACAAAGTTAAATTCTTTAGCAGTTTGCCACCAGCTCCTACACTGTCATCACAACAAAAAGACTAGCTCTTTTGTCTTATTTACCCTTCCTTACCACCATTGGTGCCATCCACCACCACCTTTGTGTACTTTTCATATCGTCCTGCCTCAAACTCCTTATTATTTGAAAAATTTTTGGTTTAACCTAGGTTTTAAAGAAAATAGAAACATAGAAGAGAAAACAGAGAAGTAGAAAGAGAAAAAATAATGACAATGAATTCTTCGACATTTATCTTGATCAAGAGTATGCCTACATATAGGCATTACAATAAAAACTGATTTCAATTTTTTACTTAACAACTCTAACGTGTAGCAGAAGTAGCAAAAGACATGCAGTAGAAAAAAATAAGAAAATGTGCAGACTTAACGACTGAAGAGAAAAAATAGGAATGCTAACAGTAATGGATAAGTACAACTTTGACTAAGTTCACATGAATTTTAGATTACTTTCCATCATCCCCCTTGATCCAAATTCATATATTCTAAGTCTTCTTGTCAATTCTTCCTGCTTGCTTCTATCAGCCTTTTGTTCTTCTATACCACAAAATTCTAATTCAATTACACCATCAGCCGCGAGTTCTATGATGAAATGAGCTATAACGTCAATGTGTTTTGTTCTCCCATAATATAATGGGTTCTTTGTCATAGAAATTATTGATTTATTATCATAAAAGATCTTCATTGCTCTATCTTGCTCTTGCTTCAAATCAGAAAGGATTCTTCTCAGCCAAATTGCTTGGCAAGTCGAACAAGTTACATCCATATACTTTGCTTTAGAGGAAAACAAGGTTGTGTCTTAGAAGAAATTCATAACATAAAATACTGTTCACTCACCCTTTTGATTAATGATCAATCACAAATATATACAGTCTTCAGGGAAGAAAGAGAAAGCAAGCTAAACAACTCAACAAATAACCGAACATAAACAGAAACAAAAACAGAACTAAAACAAAATTAATGAACCAAGAAGAAGAAAGAAGAAGGTGGGCTTTGCAGGCTCTGTAGGATGGATTTGGACCAGAAGGCTTGATCATGTTAGATGAAAGGAAGGTTAAGTTGAATAAAAAAAATGTCAGCAGAAGAGAAAATAGAAGCTGTTTCAAGACTCTTCTTATAGTCTCTTCTTCTAGTCTTCTGTTTCATCATGAAGTTTCGAGAGTCTTCCTCTTCTAGTCTTCTATTTCATCAACCCCAGCAAGCTGGAGAAAATATCATGGATTCCTAACTTAGACATTAGGGTTGTAAAAGAAAGCTTCGATAAAGCTTTAGTGAAGAAATCAGCGAGGTTTGATCGAGAAGAGAATTGTAGAACATGAATAACCCTAGACCGAATTTTTTTCATGAATGAAGTGGCAATCAATTCTGATATGCTTCGTTCGTTTGTAAAATATGGGGTTCTTTGCAAGGTGTATAGCAGATTGGTTATCGCAGTAAAGGTAAGCAGTTTACGAAAGGAAAAAGCCTAAATCTTGAAAGAGGTAAATCAGCCACTGAAGCTCACAGGAAGTGGTCGTGAGTGCATGATATTCTACTTTCGACGACCTCCGTGAAATAGTTGCTTTTTTTTCGACTTCTAGAAGATGAGAGAGGAACCTAAGAATACACAGAAACCCATAATAGACTTACAGGTGTTGAGACAGGCAGCACAATCTAAATCAGTGAAGGCACAGAGCTGTAAGGTGGAATTGCTACAAAAAAGAATACCTTGCCTAGGAGCTTGCTTAAGGTAATGCAGAACTCGGAGGGTTGCTTGAATATATTCAACAGTAGGGTGGTCCAGAAACTGACAGAGTTGCTGAACAGCAAAACTGATGTCTAGCCTTGTGAGGGTTAGATATGACAGCTTTCTGATGAGATGCTAATAACTAATGACATTTGTGTAAAGCTCTCCAATGACCGAGGGGCAAGTATTGGGGTCAAAACTAGTGTCAGTTAAGAGGTATAAGGTGTCCTTACATTAGGAGATGTTGATTCCAGTTGAAGATCTAGCCAACTCCAAGCCTAGAAAGTACTTTGCTTTGCCAAGGTCCTTGATCTAGAAGGTATGATTAAGAAATTCTTTTGTGCTTTCGATGATGTTAAGATCTTTATTTGCTAATAATATATCATCAACATATGTGAAGAGAATAATGAAGCTATCACTGACCCTCATGGTGAACCTTGAATGAACAAAAGAAGACTATAGAAAACCAAAAGAGGTCAGAGTAGAGGTAAGTTTCTGATGCCATTGTCTACTGGCTTGTTTAAGACCATATATACTTTTCTTTAATCGGCAAACCATTTTTTGAATTAGGTAAATCAAGCCTCAAGGGAGTTTTCATGTAGACTTCCTCAAAGACTTCGCCATGGAGAAAGGCATTGTTTTCGTCAAGTTGGTGAAGATGCTAGGCTTGCGAGGCAGTGATGGCAAGCAGGGTTCTGATGGTTGTGTGCTTAACAACTGGAGAAAAAGTCTCCGTGAAGTCGACACCAGCTTGTTGGGTAAAGCCTTTAGCCACCAGTCTACTCTTGCAATGGTAGAGAGAGCCATCCCGGTGAAACATATATTTGTAAACCCATTTACAGTCAACTGCTATTTTTTCATGTGGTAAAAAGGTAAGCTCCTAGGTATCATTTTTTATCAAGGCTTGTAACTCTGTGTGCATTGCATCTTTCCATTCTTTATGTTGTATGGCATCAGTAAAATCGGTAGGTTCCTTTAATGTTGTAAAGGCTAATGAAAAATTTTGGTGTTGAGGGGAAAGATTATGAGAGGATGCTACTAATGAGATGGTGTGAGATGATTTATGAGATAAGGTAGAACATTCATAGGCTTTTAGGTGGGATGGTGGCTTAATTTTTCTGCAAGAGTGTCTAGGTAGAGGTGGTGTTAGAATAGGCGAGCTAGAAGATGCAACTGAATTAGGTGGTAAGAAAGAAAGTTCAGTGAGTTCATAAAGAGGGGAATTCAGGCTTGTAGGTACAATAGGTCTCGATATAGTGAAGTGGTTGCATGGTGGCTGTTGGAAAGGGAAAGTGTTTTCATAGAAAACAACATCCCTTGATAAAAAAAACTAATTAATATCTAGATCAACTTGTTTCTCTTTTTCCTTGTAGAAAAAAAAACACTGTTTTTCTTGCTCTAACATCCAATTTGCCTTTGCTTG
Source organism: Erythroxylum suave (assembly GCA_027563595.1). NCBI lineage: Eukaryota > Viridiplantae > Streptophyta > Magnoliopsida > Malpighiales > Erythroxylaceae > Erythroxylum > Erythroxylum suave. The sequence goes on from JAOSBN010130148.1 coordinate 58,100, forward strand.
CTTCTTTAGTGGATGCAAAGCAGAGACAACTGAATACTCTAAGGTGGGCAAGATTAGGATTAGATCCAAATAAAATATAACAGGGTGATTTGTTTGGTGATAGAGGTGTAGGCATTTTGTTAACGAGGAAAACAACAAGTAAAACAACAAGTAAAACACACTATGATCAATATTTGGTTGGAAGATTTGCTCGAAATTTTAAAGCCTTTTCCATGCTAATGATATGTTGATGTTTGCGTTCCATTCTTCCATTTTGTTGACGTGTTTCAATGCATGTAGTTTCATGTAAATTTCCATTATTAAAAAAGAATTATGTCATTGAAAATTCAATGCCTTGACCACTTCTAATGCACTTTATTTGCTTTATGAATTGTCAAGCCACATAAGCAAAGAAAATTTTTATTAATTGTCTAGTTTATGACTTGCGTCTCATCAGATACACCCAGGTCATTTGGCTATGGTCATCAACTATAGTCAAGAAGAAATAGTGGCCATAGATTGAAGTAGTATAATAAGGTCCTTAAGTGTCAACATACACAATGTCAAAGCAAGAGGGAGCAATCGAAATACTCTGTGAAAAAGTTAATCTTTTTTGTTTTGAAAATTGAAAAGTATCACATTATGAAACATGCTGAAAAGTAACAAAATTATCTATGCTAGACAATATCTTAAGCCTGTCATTAGAAAGATGGCCAAATCTTCTATGCCAAATGCAACTTGGCTGTGATGTAATTGTATGGGCTTGAGGCATAGATGTTAGGTAGTAGAGTCCATTAGAATGTTTAGCAAAACCAATCACCTTCAAAGTTGTGAGCTCCTGAATGACACATGAGTGTTTGGTAAAGGTTAGTTTGTAATGTAAAGAATCAGTGAATTAACTAATTGAAAGAAGGTTAAATGAGAAGAAAGGAACATAAAGAACATTGGTTAGGACAGGTGAAGATATATGGACTGATACTACATGTGTGACAGGTGCATGCTGTCCATTAGGTAGTCTTACTGTCATGTTCTAAACCTGTGAAAACTCAGTGAAGAGATGCAGACTGCATACAATGTGATCAATGGCTCTTGAATCCGAAATCCAGGCAGATGATCATACATAAAGATGATTTCTCAGGTAAAGACATACCTCTGGTATCTTTTATGATTGAATTGATTTGAGGTATTGTGACTTAGTAGGTTTGGAGGTCTTTTTCCTTATTAAGTAGTTAGGAATATTCTTCTTGTGTCAAATTAAAGTTGTGACTGGAGGAATGTCCTTCTTTGTACATGACTTGAGGGGTATGGCTGGTCTCCATGGTGGGTTCATGGTGAGTCTCAATATGGTTGACAGATTTAAATTTTGACTTAAAGCCATCTCTTGATATATGAGAACTTGATTTGTTGCTGTTTGATGGGAAGTTAGGTGGAAACCCATGCTTCCTATAGCATTTGTCCTCATTGTGGCCCTTATAACCACAGTAGTGCATAATGGTTTCTTATTTGATTGAAAAGGTTTCCTAGAGTCTTACCTTGTAAGGAATGCTTAAGATTCATAACTGGTTGAATGTGGTGCAGATAAACCAGAGGAATGCAACTGTCGCTCATGTTGGGTCACCATGGAGAACACCTTTTTGATGTCAAGTAAGGGTTTTATCAATATAATTTTGTGACCTGACTGTGGAATAAGAATCATTCAGACCTTTGAGAAAGCGAATAATGTAGTCATTATCTTAGTAAGTCTTAACATATTCATAACTGTGGTTGCCTGTTTTTTTAGCTCCATATTATGACTATTGATCCAAGGTTGAAAGTGAATCCTAAAGTGCTCTTTCTATCTTCCACACAACTTAACCACTCACTATTAGTAAATCCATACAACCTGAAATATGATGTCTTACTATACCATTTACCAAAGTTGATTGTTACAGTTGTATATCGTATAATCCTCTTTGCTACTCAATGATGATGTTTGGTTGGATTATGCATAAATCTAGACATGAAACCAATACAATATGCAATGTTAGGCCTTGAATTTGTTAAATAGATCAAACCACCCACCATTCTTCTGAAGTGCCTCTCAAGGTTCAGTGATTTTCTATGAAAATACATCCAACATCTAGTTGGAAGTTTCTATGTTCATAGGTGATTTTCTTTGAAATTAGATGGGATAAATAGGGGAGTATTTGAAGTTTGACTTAAGCTATTTGAGATATGCAATTCTATTATTTCAAAATAAAAACTAAAAAGAACTAAGCAACTAACTACATACAAGAAAAAGACATTTGATAAATTCATAGGTTTGAAATGTGTTATTGTGCCGACAAAACATGTGTTTTAGTATGTCGAGATGCCACCAAGTATTATTTAAGATCTTATATATGAAGGCATATATGATATAGTTATTAACTGTTTTGTATGTATGTTTGAAATATTATGGCAATCAGTTTATGTTACTTTATGAGAATTAAGACCCTACAAGGGTATTAAATGTGTTTGTGTATGATTTAGGATGGTGAGAGGTGATTGGTTGAAGACTTCGCAAACGTCATTTTAAAGCATATATTGATATGTTGTTTGCATCAAATAAGTCGAGGCAAGAATGATAAATGTACTACCTCGTTTCTTGGAGCATATTATCCAAAATTAGACAACACATGTACAGATATGTGTAATACTCTGAAATTTACACTTCAAGTATATCATATAGTCTAATTATTGTTTCTTGTGTTTAAGCTACAAATTTTTGTTTCGTTTTAGGTTTTTTATTAAGTAAATGTAGCTTTGAGCTTTTAAATTTGATTTTAGAGTGATTTTTTAGCAAATAAAGAGAATCATCGCATTTTAAGGTGATATTAGTCGATCAAATAGGTGTTATTGACCGATCAATGAGTATTATTAATTTACATAATTCACTTTATTCTTGTAGTATTTCATTTTTAAAGAATGAAAAATCTCAACTTTTTTCAATAAATTTTATGAAGTTAATTGAGAAGAGAAAGGAAGAACAAAGGAGTGGCAAAAGGATCTCAAAGACAATAATTTCGAAGGGAAAAAAGAGTGAATCTAGTAGACTTCCTTAATTTTAGAAATTTTCAAATAGAATTTTGATAGTTCTTTGTGTCAGGAAGGAAAATTCGTAAAATAACATGTAGTATTTCCAACTACAATTAAATTGATAGTTTGTCAAATATATATTTTCATTGTTCTTTTGTGTGATTAGCCATTGTGGGCATGCTTTAACTTACATAATTTTTTGTTCAAATTGTGGAAACTACGTATAATGATTCTATAATCATGGTCTCTTATCACTACAAGAAAACAATCGTTTAGCGACGGAAAATACCGACGGAATAACCAAATATTCCGTCAGTATATAAATTACTGACGGATTATACCGACAGGGGAAAAACGTCGTTGATTCGACCTTAGCTAACTTTACCGATGGAAATTAAATTTTCGTCGCTAAAATTAGCGTCGAAAAATCGATCACTGTCAAAAAATAGAACGAAAGTTTACCGAACGTCACATTTTTTCGGTCCATAAATTAACATCGAAACTTTTCTTTCCGTCTGCAAATTTACCAACGATAATGCATTTACCGTCGGTAAATGGGCTTAAATATTACCGACGGACTGTTATGTTTGTCGGTATATACAAAAACAAGTTACCGACGGAATTCGTTATGCCCCTCGGTAATGTTTTTGATTAAATTTTTTTTAAGTTTTTATTTTCATTATATTTGATGATGAAACATTGCATTTAATTTGTTAATGATTAAATATATAAATTATATTTATAATAGAAATTAATTTATAATATATATTTAATTTGGT
>JAOSBN010130198.1:0-29399 GCA_027563595.1 Erythroxylum suave
GACTCAGGCTTTTCTGAGTAGTGCCGAATCTCCTTACATGGAAATGTACACTTACTGTCGAACGATACAGAAAATGGTACTGCGGGTATAATACATCAGAGGGTTCTTACATTTGCGATAGGTAGGTTACACTCACTTCGCCTCAGACCATACATTGAGATCATCTGAAGTTGAGTACGTCAGCTTGCCGACGGCTTATTTAGCTTGACCTTTCAGCTGTATCGCAAGTGACCGACAACTCTCTCCGGATCATTGACAAGCACTCGGAACCATCGAGGCGAATACCATGGCAAAAGTCCACATGCCGAGGCGGACAACTGAGGGGGCAATAGTTCAATGGCCGAGCCACTAAAACTTCGGTCGCTGCACTCTCGAGACGCCTAAATATTTCGAGATGGGGACTGACTCCAGCGGCTACGCGTGAATGGGAGCCAGTCGCGCATGGTAGTGTCGAGACTGAGTCAATCAGCATCTTACCTGACAGCTTGTTGGAGTCGTCTCTCGTCCGCTATCGCGTGGCGACAATGCACCGCTCTTCACAGACCCATCGTGGAGGATCAGCTGGTTGCATGCTGCCATCTGTACGTTGCTACCCACCGCACGTGGAGGTAGCAATCAAGTCATACCACACCGTTGGCAACAGCTGGAGATTCTCTGCATCGCTTCGTGAACATCAGAAGCCTGGCTTAACTGCCTTCCAAGTCGTCATGCTGTCGATCAATCCCTCAACAAGAAACGTCCAAGCAAACTTCACTCAGTGACGATGCCCAGGTTTGCTAGGGGAGGCTCAATTGCTTGTGTCTTTTACGCTCGAGGGCGAAAGTCAGTGGGTGCAGACACCTGTCTACGAGAGTTCAAACGTGGCGTTCGCCGGCGCTGCAGGTTTACCTGCACTCGTAATCTCAACGCATCTAGCGCTATCACGACAACACACGCTGGCATGGGACGAACTTCAGAATCATCTCCCCATCTTCCCCTCCGGATGATCTCAACCGCCTCTGCAAACTGGACCTGGTTCATGACGAGTTACGGCTCGTAGGTGATTGGCGGATGGATACTCCATACCTGCAGGCCAAGTGCTGATCTGGGCGTGGCAGAAGATCCCCTTCCCAGCTTCCCGGGCATTGGTTTTCTACCTAAGTGGTCCCTCGTGGTCCCTGGCGGATCAGGATGATTTTTTCGACTTTCTCAACCCATACCCCGACCTTTGCCCCAGAATTTCCCGGCATTCGCGGGGAGATACCCCGGTGGAAAGAGTTCCACGTTCGAATGCGACATTGCCGGATATCCTGATGGAGCAAGTATTTAAGTCTGGCGATGTTTCGCGGATCTCACGATCGTCTGTTACGTCTTGTCTTGATTGCTTCTCTCACCATCCTGTTTACCACTAAACAGTGACCCGGCACTTCTACAAGATGGCTGAGAAGAACGAAGTTTATGATGACCAGGTAGAGCAGGTCTCTCCTGAAAACAGTGAGAAGCTCAGCATTGGTGATGGTCTTGATGGCACACATGTACGTCCACTCGACTCACTTGCGTGATCACAATGCTAACATCCAACAGCAACCAAACTACCATGACAAAGAGGCCAAACGAATCCTCCGCAAGGTCGACTTCCGACTCGTTCCGTTGCTGACCCTCATCTATCTCCTCGCGTTCCTTGATCGAGGAAACATCGGGAATGCCAAAGTCGCGGGCATGTCAAAAGACCTCCACCTCACAGGCACGCAGTACAATCTCGCACTGACTGTCTTTTTCTTCCCGTACGCCCTGCTCGAAGTGCCTAGCAACATCGTCCTCAAGCTCATGAAGCCATCGACCTGGATCGCCATCATGATGCTGTCCTGGGGTGCCGTCATGACTCTTCAGGGAATTGTCAAGGGATACCACGGCCTCCTCATCACAAGAATCTTCCTCGGAGTATGCGAGACCGGTCTTTTCCCCGCAGCCACCTTCCTATTGACGACCTGGTACTGCCGCTTCGAGCTGCAGACGCGTCTCAGTATCTTCTTCTCCGCGGCTTCTTTGGCCGGTGCTTTCAGTGGCCTTCTCGCGTTCGCTATCGAGAACATGGACGGCGTTGGAGGGCTTGCTGGTTGGCGGTGGATTTTCATCCTCGAAGGCCTAGTCACCGTCGTGGTTGGTCTGGTCATCAAGTTTGTTCTTCCGGACTCTCCTGCCACAGCTTCATTCTTGACGCCCCATGAGAAAAGATTCATTCAGCACCGTCTTGAAGAAGACGCTGGCACATCAGCTGGCAAGGTTGGAACCCAAGAGGGCTTCCAGTGGAAGTACCTGACCAGCGCCCTGACCGAATGGAAGATCTGGCTCGCAGTCATCATCTACTGGGGCAACTCCATCTGTCTCTACGGGTAAGCACCTCCATCACTCTTCACCTAACTCCCACTAACCAACTCACCAGATTCACCTACAGCGCGCCAACCATCATCCTGCAACTCGGCTACTCAGCCGCCAACGCACAACTACTGACCATCCCAATCTACGTGGTCGGCGTCATCGCAACCATCACCTTCTCCCTACTCGCCGACAAGTACCAAAAGCGCTGGCCGTTCATCGTCGGGCCCTACGCCATCGCGCTCTGCGGACTGATCGGGCTCATCGCCGTGCCCAAACCGCGCTACCCGGGGCTGACGTACGCGTTCCTGTTCACCATCCCCGGCGGCGTGTACCCGCCGCTCATCTGCATCCTGGCGTGGGTGGGCAACAACCTCGCGGCGTCGTGGAAGCGCGCCGTCGGCATGGCCCTGCTCATCAGCATCGGCAACCTCGGCGGCGCCATCGGCTCCAACATCTTCATCGCCAAGCAGGCCCCGCACTACTGGCTCGGTTACGGCTTCGCCATCGGCATCATCTCCGCCGCCATCTGCTGTACTTTCGTCCTCAGGGCCGACTACCTCCGTGAGAACGCGAAGCGGGATCGGTTGTCCACCCACCAGGTCATGGAGAGGTACACCGAGGAGGAGCTGATGCTGTTGGGCGACAAGAGTCCGCTCTACCGCTATGTCGTGTAGATTCTTCCTCTGAGAAGAGTGTGTAGTGTTGATTGTAGAGACCGATCGACCTGTTCCTGAAGTCAAGCACGCTAGTCTTTTTGTCACTTAAAGGTGGTTTTTCCTGCCTGTAGAGGTCCGTGTCAACATACGTCAAACCTGCCTGTCCTCGTTAAACACCCACTTCCGCCCTACAACCAACCCACCCCTCCACGTGGAAAGCGTTCCGCAAGACACGGGTATGTTCGCATTCGATACCGACAGACGGTGCTCGTCGGTGTGGGTTCCGCACGCCTCGAGAACTTTGTGGGGTTGAGCGTGCCACGGGGCGATCTTGGCTGGGGAGTCGCTAGGAGTGGGCTTGGCGGATTGGACTTGGAGCTGGGGGTATGACCTTTGGGCATGGGAGGGCGCGTTTGTGGGGTGTTACTATTGCCTTGGTGCTGTGAGAGCTTAGTACCATCTGGCAGGATGTGGTCAGTCAATGATAGAACTGAACATTGTGGGGCTTCATATACGTTAACGCAATGCCTGAACAAAGTACAGATAAGTAGGGGGTTCATCTTAGGTGTCCTAGCCACGAAGGTGTGAGGACAGTCCTTGGGTAGACAAACACTTAACACAAGCTGATTACCAATAATATTCCTGCGCTCTGCGGAGCTTTTCTCAATGTATTTGTATATACCAAGCGTTTGAGTGCTGACTTTGAACGACTTGTTATCAGGCTCCTACTTGTTTGCTGGAGCCTTCCGAGTAGACCATCGGCCATGCGCTGATCAAAGCCTGGAGAAGCACCTGTCTATAGGCAGCATGAAGTAATCAGAGCCTCGACTGCAACAAGAATCTGTGTTGCGTCTCAGAGAAGCAGTCACCGTAAGTGGGGTGCAGATTTGCAACAAGCGACAACATTTCTTTGGACTTCCATGCCGCACTGGTTCGGCTCGATGCACGGAGGACAGGACCAATCTCGTTTGCAGACCGGATGATATCCAACGCCTTGAGATCTCGGAGACAGTTCGAGCGACGAATGAGTTCGTCGTCATTGGTGAGGTGTGCAGCCTTTGCCCCAAGATCTACACGTCAACCCGACGGTGACACACTCCCCTCATCTCATTCCCTGCTTTGACGAAAGTCTAAAAATTAGATTCTCTGGGTGAGTCGAGAGCGCGATGACCGTGTGCGGGACGGCACACAAACACCAAAACGTCAGACCACCATGTCTAGATAGCTCGTTTTACGTGAGGGCCAGCACAGGCCTGGAGTGCTTCTATGGACGTCCAATAATGCGGTCGGGTTGTCAAGTCACGTACAGCAGAGCGCAGTGTACCTGCATTTGCACCTCCTGCATGACGACATGTTCTGCGGGCACATGACACCCGTGTAACAGACAACGATCCTAATGTCGTATATCTTAGATGGACAGTCTCCTTCTGCTAAGGATTCTTCCAAGACAGGTGCAAGTCAAGACAGAAAAGTCCTGGGGAGCATCGTTACCATCTTTGAGAAGACCTGATACAAGTACATCACCTGCTCAACGCGATCAAGATGGATCAAGAAGAGGCTTCGGATAATCCTGGCTTGAGTCTTCCCTTCATGGAGGATCGCCATGGCGGGCCTGGAAGACTACCCTTTGCACAAAGATTCAATGACACAGCTCGAAATCATTTCGTGGCCATGTGCGGCGAGTTTATTGGGACTTTCTTCTTCCTTCTGCTTGGTCTTTCGGGAGCGCAGGCTGCAAACACTATGACAGCTGAGCACGAGACGATTGCTCGATTTACGTACATCAGTCTTGCATTCGGATTTTCTTTGTCCGTCAATATCTGGGCCATGTATCGAGTCAGTGGTGGACAGTTCAACCCAGCAGTAAGATTGATGTCCTTCCTCTCTGCACATCCGGGTTGCATTTCTGCGGGCTGCTGACTATGGATGATTGTTCCTTGTAGGTCACGGCCGGTCTATGTTTTGTCGGAGCGGTACCATGGGCTCGAGGTGGCTTACTCATGATTGCTCAGCTTCTATCTGCCATTGTGTCATCATTGATCGTCAAGGCCGTCTTTCCTGGCCCTCTAGCTTTGACCAAACTCAACGCAGCCATCGATATCACCCCTGGACAGGGATTTTTCGTTGAACTCTTCCTTACCTTCCAATTTGTCCTCGCCATCATTATGATGGCTGGAGAGAAGCACGCTGCCACACATATAGCACCCGTTGGCATCGGTCTAGCACTGTTTGCAGCTGAGTTGTCGGGTGCATACTATACAGGTGGCAGTTTGAATCCGGCCAGAAGCTTTGGTCCGGCCGTCGCCGAGGGAGATTTTACAGGCAGTCACTGGATCTATTGGCTCGGACCATTCATTGGTTCAATCTTAGCTGCCGGGACCTACAAGTTCTTGAAAGTTCTCGAATTCGAGAAAGCGAACCCTGGTCAGGATGATCGTGGTCCTAAGCAAGGTCAAGTCAGCATATGAATGGCAGATGACGAGGTGCAGAGCAGAGAGTGAGTAGAGTTGAGTGTTATACACGCTTGGTGGAATGCTTCAGCGATATGATTAAGCATTCGAAGGCGACCCAGGCGAGATGTTTGACATGCGATACTTTGGTTTTCAAGTAAGAGAGCGCGACTTTGTGACCGTTGGCTAGTTTCTATGGAGATATCAGTAGAGATGGTATCGATAATTAAGACTAGGCGGTGGTGGTACTCCAGCATGCCAAGTCCAAGCGCGACCCGCGTCAAATCCGCGTAGTCGCGACGGCTCATATTCTCTGCCAAAACGCCTCCAGCAATCACTTGTTCAGCAACACAACTCATATTCACATACATTCAATATGCTCAGCTTGATATATGGGTCACAGTGACTTGTTAGGTTTGCTACCACCCAGGTAGGTACTCGGGACTATTTACACGAATGACCTACGACGACCTTGTTCACTGATCATTCTCCAACCACACCTTCGATGCCTCGTACAGCTCTCCGAAAGAACGATCGTACCCAACAGCTCTCTCAAACATGTCCTCACCCACCCTTCCGAATGCTCCAAAAAATGCTACAAGCAGAAAATCTGCGTAGCACACTTGACTTCCCAGTATGAAAGGGCCCTTGTCCTTCCTCCGCTCCGTCAAGAGCTTCTTGAGAGCAGCGAATCCCGGCTCCGCAGCCCTCCAGGCCTGTTCGCCACCTCTGGTTCTCTGCAACTCCTCGAGACTCATCCCGAAGTGCTTCTCGCGCGATTCTCTGTAAGCAGGGAGGGTTTCCTCGATGATGACGTCCCTCCCTAATCGGGGCAGATACTCTGCGAAAAGTGGCATAGCGACCATGTATCCTATCTTCTCTACTTCGATTTCGAGGTCCCTGTCCAGATGCAGCGATGGTGTCGGGTACATATCCTCCAGTTTGAAGGCGATTGCAGCTGAGTCCGTGATGACTGTACCGTCAAGGAACTTGACGGTAGGTACTGTATATTCATGAACTTGGTCAGGATCGTTGGGACGCACACCTAGAGCTGACAGAGTGGGTTTGATGGTGTTGTGGTTGACCCAGATAGTTGTGTAAGGAAGTGATTTGTAGGCGAAAGCCAGGCGAGTTTTCCAGACGTTGTAGGACCAGCATCTGGGTGGTACATCGCGGCTTGCTAGGTCGTAAAGCTGGAAGGTGGTTGAGGTGGACATTGCGATGGTGTTAGAAGTTAATTCCTGCGAGAGCGACGTACTCTAGAAGATTACTAAGGGGCTGCTGGTTGGGATGGTTATGAAGCATGTATTGCAATTGACTGTCCTACACGTTGATTGTTGCGACGTGACTATCCTCTTCTTTATACTACTCTCACATTGTCGGGCCTACAGACTTGGCTCTTGTCCACGAGCTCTTATGCCTCGAGGTAGCCAAAGTGCAAGGCCGGAGTTCGCCATGAGATTTGCGGAACCACGAAAGCCGAGTATGAGGCCACCACGGTGCCTGTCTGCGCCACAACGTCTATTATCTTTGATGTTCTGTCTCGCTTCCGCCCTTGACCTAGAAGACGAAGATAATTCTTGTGAGTAGTTGCAGCCGCCTTCTGTGGCCCTTGGTGCTTACACCATTTGCCTAACATAGCAAATGGCGTTGAGTCGTAGGTTCGACAGTACAGCCCAGCGACTATTGTCCCGAAGCAGACACTACTCCATAGAGTTTCAAGTAGGTCTTCTATGCTGGGATACTGGTCTCTGGGTGTGAGAGAACAAGCCGAATGACCAGACTCGTCCCGTGGCGCACGTTACGAGGTGCCCACCAAACATTGGCAGTGCACAAACCAGAGCTATACTACATTCGCTATCGTAGTCGAAACATATGCGACATCCACACTATCATTACACAGCAGCATCTTAAGCGTCGGTGTCCGCCTTGCCCGGCACATCCATTCTCAACAAATCGCTCCATCGGATAAACCTCTTTCTCACAGCTAGTATCCTGTCATGCTCGCTTGCATACACAAACGGCCCAGCCCAGTCGTTCGTGGTCATGAGCACACTCTGCGCCAGCCCGATCTCCGGGCCAGAGAGCAACCATACGTGTTTCGGACCGGGCTGTTTCTGCAGGTCGAATATAGACTGCGCCACAGCCAGTGCCTCTGACTCCAAGGCTTCCCGTTCTCCGTCACACAGGGTTGCCAGAAGGCGTTTGATCACGGCGAGACATTCCAGGGCCATACCGAGCAGCTCCCGTCGCGTGTTGAGTTCTTGTGGTGTCGGTGCGGTGAGAGACGTGTTCGTGCAGTAGTTCTTGTAGGATTCCATCCAGTTGAAGAGAGATGTGTGGATCTTGCGGCAGCGCGTTTCGAGAGCGGACATGGCGATGGGGTCGAAGAGGGTGTGGCTTTTCACGGCCACTTCGGTGTCGTGCCATATACCAGGCGTGCTGGAGCAGAACATGAATGTCAGCATCTGGGACGACGTACAGGGCGCTCGGAGGGCCGTAGGTACGGAAGTTTGCGGGACCGAGAGACCATTGTACTGGATGGGGGTAGGCACTTACATGAACAAGAGAGATCGGATACCAATCGCTAATGGGCTTCTGTCCGTAAGAGTCTCTGAAGGTTCAATCATGGACTGGTGCAGCTTCAGCCACTCGGGTTCTTCTAAGTAACAATGCTTGTTACTGCGGAAAGCTTCATTGATAATAGGCCCAAGATGTCCGGCGAACAAAGCCATGTCGAATTCGCTGGTGAACCGTTTTGGCGTCCGATGTCTGATCAGTCGGGCCGACCCTTGAAGGTGATGAGACCATGCTGCGTGTCCTGCAGGATCTAAGAGCTAGATAACATTCAGTCTGAGTGCTAGGATACTCGTGATAGTAGAGTAAGAGATGCGGCAGCTTACCTCATGTAGACCTAGCAGTTGTGTAGCGCAAAGCACATCAGATTTCAGGCAGAGTGAAGTATCTTGCAAGGCGTCCTGTAATGATCTTAGGGCCCTTGTGTATAGCTTCAACTCGAGTTCTCTGTTCGACTTGTGTGGCATGATGATGCCTCGAACTCTCGCCAGGAGACAGTCAGTGGCGGCAGTGAGACATTTGCTGGCCCCATAATAATTTGGAACGAACTGCAAGTATGACCTGATTGTGAAACGTGTCAGCTCTCCAGGATCTCTTGTAGATTGAGAAGGGTCTCATACCACATTGGGTGGCCCATAAGAGTCACTAGACGTGTGGGATCGGCTGACAAGACAGGTATAGTTGCATAACCGACATTCCAGTTGGTAAGCATGGCCAAATCCGTCACATCCACTTGGAAGTTGGAGCGTGCTTTCTGGTAGTCTGAAGATAGACCAAGGTGAAGCGAAGGTTGTGAGAACTCGGGGAGCATGGCTGGTCTTCTGACCAATACTGTAGAGTCAATTGGCTCAGGCTCATCATCATCATCGACACCATCTGGGCTTGTGCTCGACCTAGAGCGATCAGGATCGCTTGAAGAATCTCCGTCTGAGCGTGCTGTCGAATGAGATCTGCCACTACAGGGATCCTCGAATACAGGGAGCCTGTGGCATCAATCAGCCAGGCCGCTCGCGTGAACCAGTAGAAAGCAGCGTACTGTCTTACGTTGACCCGACCAAAATCACCACGCTTTCTCCTCTCGGCAGCCACGTTTTTCATAGCATGTTTCCGGACTGAGATCACTCAAGTCAGCACATACGTGGTCAGATGATTCTGAGAGTTGCCTTACTGATTGATCTGATGCTTGGATCCTTCTGTAGTTTGGGTCCTTGAGAGACGATGAAGTGGAGATCATCTGCTGTCATCTTGCTTACTCTTGTTGCAGTGCAGCTTATTTTCAGTCTCTGTTGACTGCTTCTGGTCAGTTGAGGTCAGTTGAGGTGGCAGATGAGAGAAGCAGAGTGGACATGGCGGCTTGAACAGCCTTAACAATAAGAGTGAACTTTTGAAGTGGGATCCGAAATAGGCACTGACATGATAGTGTTGGCTTTGGGGTGACCAGGGTGCCACTGTACAAATGCGGAATAGATTGGATTTAAAGCACGGGTCCTTACTTAGCACCCGCCGCAAGGCTGTCTGTGGCGCCTCCTGGGTCTTGAGTTCTTCGTCTCAAGAACATCAGGTGTGTGGTGCCGGTGTTAAAATGAAGATGAGGAAGTCATGGATAGGAGACGGACTTACAGTATAAATTGAGTGTCTACAGCCCTTTGCAATCAAATCCCAGCTCCTCAAGTTACCGCACAAAATCCTTCTGTGATCGTCAAAAGCGCGCATGATCCCTCCCTGTCCAAAGTGTCTAACATTCCTATTTTCCAGAATGTCTACATTTCATGACTTCTCTCCCAAAGACAGCACAGGCTCAGCCTATCCACTAAGGAAGTTGAAAGGCAAAGTCGTTCTCGTTATCAATACTGCCAGCAAGTGTGGATTCACGACTCAATTCGAAGGTCTTGAGAAGATGTATCAAGGTTCGTTTAGGCACTGCCATTGTAGCGGCTGAAATCAATACTGATGTAGACACTTGCTTGCAGACATCAAAATCCAGCATGGTGACTTTGAGATCATAGGCTTCCCGTGCAATCAGTTCGCATCCCTGGATCCTGGTAGCAACGCAGAAATTCAGTCCTTCTGTCGGACCACATATGGCGTGTCTTTCCCGATGATGGCGAAAACTGAGGTCAATGGCAACAACGCGGAGCCTGTATGGGAGTGGATGAAGCAGAGCAAACCTGGAATCTGCGGTCTGAAGCGTGTCAAGTGGAACTTCGAGAAGTTCCTCATCGGTCGTGACGGGCTAGTCAAGGAACGCTGGGCCAGTACAACTAAGCCAGAGGCGATCAAGGCTGCTGTTGAGAATGAGTTGAAGATGGGTGCTGGTCAATAATTAGACAGGGGAAGACGCTGTATTTACCATGACATTGAGCTAGCTCGAGAAAAGATCAAACGTTGTCCAGGCTTCCACAAAAGACTTACAGAGCTAATCCAGAGCCTTCTCATCGAAACACTTTGCTGGTAATACAACCAATCTACTTGATCAGATTGCTTGTATTCACTCAAGAATTTGACAGCGAAAGAAATGACATAGCGTGTGCGATCGTGGAGAGGTCAAGGTGTCGACTTGCTGAGACATTAGTGCTGTGGACAAGCATATAACTGTCTTCGCTCTTGATTGACTTGGTCAGGGCACGCCTGGAAACGGTTCAAGTGTCGTTCAGGTGTAGGTGAATCCACGATGAGTTCAGGGTGAGAAATAATTCGATGATGGCGGAGTTACCGCCGATCAGGCTCTTGACATCACTACTGCCAGCCTAATTCGGAGCCTAAATTTATGGCGCGGACTATGCCTAAAATGGGCAGTGGTACCCTGGTCACATCGCTTCTGACATCTCTACGGCCTGCCTGACACAGCTGGAGGCCTTGAATCCTATGATGGGATACAACGGCAAGGTAAGTAATACGCCTTTCACGATTGAGAACACCAGCACATGTCATGACCGAGGTCAAGACGCTCGTTTATCGAAAGACAGCAGCTGAGACAAGTGAGTGTACGTCCGCACAAACGTCGCTACAAATCATAAGTGAGCAGTAGATGTCCAGGATACTGTCTACTGTTCGTCCACGCAAGACATCATGACCGGACTCGTGGAACTAGACTCTCTTGAGATTCTGGTTATCATCGACAACGAGCTCGATCCGATCTCGCCATGTGGTAATGCATCCATACAACAATTTGGTGGCATCAAAGACATCAGCCTTGCGAACCCGGTTCCGGCTTCAGATCCTAGGGGAAATGCTTGCGAGCTTCGGATGGATCATATCTGCTGCAGCGCTCACGGCTTGTCATTAATGATCACTGGTGTCAAAGATGGGCAAAGACGCACCATTCTATTCGACACCGGCCCTGAGGCAGACGCGTGGGCGCGTAATGCGATGCGATTGAGGGCCGACATTGGCCGAGTCGAACTGATTCATTTGAGTCATTGGCATCGAGACCACTCGGGCGGAATGCTACGAGCTCTTGATATGATTTACAAAGCGAGGGCAGATAACAAGTACTCGCTTCCTCCCATCCAAGTCGATCTTCATCCTGGCCGCCCGGACTTCCGCGGAGTGCAGGCTCCTGGATTGCCAGTGGTTGCGATGGAGGCGGATCCATCGTTTGAGGAGATCGAGAAGGCAAACGGTGTTGTGGCGAGACACGATCAGTCTCACACGGTGCTAGACAACATGTTTCTTGTGTCCGGTGAGATTCCAAGAACTACAGTGTACGAGAAAGGCTTGAGGTTCGGCGTCAGGTTCGACAGCACGAAGGGCATCTGGGAACAGGATGAGGTCATGGCAGATGAGAGGATGTTGATGTGCAAATTGAAAGGTGAGTAACGTATCCTTACTTTGACATGTCCCTTATTACATGCTAATCTCTCTAGACAAGGGCGTTGTCATGTTTACGGGCTGCAGCCACGCTGGTGTTGTCAATGCCTCAAAGTTCGCGGCCGACCTGGGTCAGGGCTCACCACTCTATGCCGTTGTGGGAGGATTTCATTTAGCTGATGCTCCGCCAGAACTCATCAAAAGTACTGTGGATGATCTGAACGCCCTAGAGCCTACCGTCCTCCTGGCTGGTCACTGCACGGGTTGGAGAGCAAAGTTCGCAATGCAATATCAGATGCCGGGTCGATTCACTCCATCATTTGTGGGTAACAAGTTTGTGCTCTGACGATGGAAATCAATGAAAATCACGGCACTAGAGGAGTTACACTGAATTTATCACATAAAACGCAGTGCGTATTATCTTCCGTACTGAGAACTGATTGGGACAGCGATATGATGTGCAAAGTATTGTTCAATGATGGTGGTAGCTGGGCACATGCTCACAATGTTCACACATGGACCTGAATACCAATGTTGTATGGTCTTCATGTTCTTTTTCGAATCATAAACATGACTTTATAGATACTGCTCAGACACTACTGTTTCAATCCCTGAATCTTCATTCAACAATGGTCTGATTTACCAACTCGAGTCCAAAACCTTCAAGTTCTTCGACAGTTGCAGTCACATTGTTCGTTTGCGAGGAATTCGAGAATCCGTAGCCAAGGAACGATGCGAAGTATGTCGACAAGATCTCCATGACCTCACCACCAGGAATGCTACCGACCGCATAATTGACAAGTGATGCCTTCGCACCCGCCCGTTCCCTTATGCCGTACAGATCCATGATATACGGATAGTCACCATAGGTTGCGTGCTGGCTGCCATTCAGTTCAACCTGGAACTTACTTCCCTGCAGGACATCTGCCCAGACTGGCGTCCAACCATCGGCTGTGCTTTGGTTGTTTCCCTGGTGTGCAAGGATTGTGAATGGTCTTTGAGTGGTTGCTGAGTCGCAGTCGAGTGTTGTATTCGAATTGGAGCACACAGCAACGTTGTCTGCAGTCGCATTCAGACCACCATCCATGTTGGCACCAGACGAGAAGCGGGAATCGACCAGTAATCCGACGAGCGCAGCCGCCCCTCCTTGAGAGTGTCCTATCATCGCTGCTTGGCTCACGTTTACCACGTTTGCCGGCAAAGCAGGGGCTGATGATACGTTTGCTGTTCCCTCAGAGACCGAGCCGCCAGTTCCCCAGACAGCATTGAGGACGACAAGACCATCTTGAACCACCACAGCAATGGCATGTTCATTTGTCAGTGTCGTCGAGATGCTATTGTTCACCGCATACTGAACGCTTCCATCTGGGAATTGAACAATGCCAGTCAATCCAGGCGCTTCATAAGTAATGACCGTATACCCAGTCTGTGCAACAATGGCAGATCCGAGGATATTGTAGAGATATCTGGAGACACCAGCTCCTGGAGCAAACAAAACGACTGGAGTCGTCTGGTTCAGAGGTCGAGGCTCGCACAATATGAGGTTCGTCTGACTGAGTGTGTCGTTCAGCGGTAGGCCATAATCCTGCATGAATTGTTGTTCCCAATACTCCCCTGTCAAGGCGGGCATGTACGGCTGCATCACTGGCACACAGTCGGCACTTGAGCCTGTCGGCGAGATGATCGAGACAGGAACCCTGCGGTATGTGAGGTTCAAGAAGGGATCCGGTTGGTCATGGTCTGTGATCAGTGTCTCTTGGATCGAGACACCATATGGACCGTTGGGCAATGGAACGACAAAAGTTGCCAGCGAAAGGGATGGAAGCAAAGCGGTCAGAACGGTGCGCAACATGATTTCGATGGGGGGTCTGACGACGTTGGACAACTTTGAATCGACGGCGCTCTGATGTCCATCTTGACGGCATGCACGAGGAATCTTATAGTCTTTGCAGAGGTGACTGCATCAAAGTCGCTCGACAGTAAGACCAGATTAATACCTACGTAACGAAACACCACCATCCTGGCACCTACCTCTAACAAGTCAAGACTCGGCGATAGAACATCGCTATCACCTTCGTACGAACGGCCTGAACAGACGAAGCGATAACCCTATCTGGCAACGAAGCTGCGATGAGCCATTCTCTCGTCGTTGTCATTCTGACAGAAGCTTAAGAGCTTGCGTACTTCCTACGTGCTAGGAGACCTTATCCGAGAAATCTGGGAAGGGCGATTATGCGTGATTATCACTCAGTGGACGCACGATTGCTGCCCTTTGAGGAATGGCTGTTGTTAGGCGGGCTGGTTCCTGCAGATGGATCGTCCCTGTGCGTCATCTTAGGGGGTGGTGGTTAGTGCTTATTGCGCCTTGACGTCCGTATGTTCCGAGGGTAGTCTGAGTGCTTGGTGATGTGCTTGTCTGTGCTCAAGTGGGATTTGTGCCTACATGACGACTCAGCACGACGTTGAATCTTGCGACTTGGATGTACACAGTGGTAGCTGTTCTGTAAGACATCAACTCGAACCACGATTGTCTCCTCAAACCTCTTCGAGGGGTCGTTCTCTTAGCTACCTCTCAGGCTGGGACACACTTTGGCATCTCCGCACCCAGTACAATCGAAACCATGACCTCCGCTCATGGACATCCGAGGACTGTATCACCGGATGTCCATGTCGACCTCAACAGCAAGAACGGATTAACTTCACCATTACAAAGGTAAGCAACTACTGAACAGCCTGTGAACTCGCCCGTCACATCTGTCGCACCAACACACCCACCAACACAACCTACCATGCCTCCCACAGTCCCCTTTATATACTACCGCGGCGGAACCAGCAAAGCGGTCATCTTCCACGCCACCGACCTTCCACCCCCAGGCCGACACCGCGACACCCTCATTCTCCGCCTCATGGGCTCGCCAGACCGGATGCAAATCGACGGCATGGGCGGCACGCACCCGGTGACGTCGAAAGTGGCCATCATCTCCCCATCAACGCGCCCAGACTGCGAGGTCGACTACCTCTTCGCGCAGGTCAGCATCAACAGTCCGCACATCTCGTACGACGGCGGGTGCGGGAACATCTCGTCGGCGGTAGGCCCGTTCGCCATCAACGAGGGGCTGATCCACGTGTCGAAAGGTACTGAAACCCGCGAGGTGAGTATCTGGATGGTCGGGACGGGGACGAAACTCATCGCTCACGTCCCCATGCACCCCGACACCGGTCGGGCAAGAGAGAAAGGCGACTACAGGATCGACGGGTGTCCTGGGACCGGCGCGCCGATTCTGATGGACTACAGACACGTACGTTCCCCCTTTCCCAATACATGTCCACCCGTCTCAAGTTCACGCATATGAGACGGCCGGCGGCGCGCTCAAACGCGGGCTCCTCCCGACCTCAACGCCGACGACCACGCTCACCGTCCAGTCGCGTCCAATTCCAGCAACAATCTGCGACATCGCGCACATAATCGTCTTCGGACACGCACGCGACTTCTCCATCACCGGCGCCGAACCAGCCGCGGCGCTCAACAGCAGCAAAGACCTCATTGACCGGGTCCGTGAGTTCCGGGGCCGCGCCGCGGAGCTCATCGGGTTGTGTTCGGACTGGCGGAAGGTGGACGAGGAAGCGCCTAACCTGCCCTATGTGGTTCTCGTGTCGGCGACGGGCGAAGATGAAGACGAGGATGTTCAGGCCAGGTTGTTCCTGGACAATCACTGTCATACCAGTATGGCGGGGACTGGAGCAGCTTGTACGGCGGCCTGCAGTCGGATTCCCGGGACGTTAGTGAATGAGGTCGTGAAGAAGGCGGAGGGAAGGTCGACGTTTAAGATCAAGCATCCGCTTGGCCATATTCTTGTCGAAGTCGAGACGGAGAGTGAGGAGGGAGGGGAGGTCAGGTTTGCGACTCTGTCATTCGTCAGGACGGCGAGATGTATTGCGAAAGGGGAGTTGTTCGTACCTGAGGACTTCGAAGGTGAGGGTCAGCTCGTGAATGGAAACCATGTGTAGGTTTTGGTGACTTACAAGTGTTCCATTTTGTTATTATGTACAGCCTTACAGTGTGTGTCAATACAGTGAAAATAAATATACACATTCGCGTGATATTCTGCCGAATCCATTGACAACGACTGAACAGCCCTACTTGTTGCTGCTGCTGCCATTCATGATTTTGTACAGTTCCGTGAACGCCATTTTCGTGTTCGCGTAATTGCATGATGTACCACCCGAACGCCTGCCGCACTCCCAAAGGGCCAGCTTTCCGAGATATAGCACTGCCTTGGATATTTCTAGCCGAGAAGTGGTGTATTCGAGTTTAGTTCAGAGACGGGAATCGTTAATGGTCTGCAGAGCAAGGTCCTGATTCCAAGGTCATGTACACTCGTGTTCGCTCTGCTGATGAATCAAGATCGATGGAGAGGATACAACCTTGCGTAAGTCGCAATTGTTGGTGTTTTCTCACATGAGCAGTGATGGTAACATTTCGACGATCAAACGTCGTTGGTGACCAATGTCACAACACTGCATCTCTTTCCGTCATGAATGGAACCTTGCAATGTTTCATCCGATGCGTGTGAGTCCATTGGATTAATCGGGGGAACACGAATGTCGTCGAGCTGCTCAAACCGGTCTTTGACAACAAACAAGCCGGGCGCGATCTTGGCAACTAACGCTTTGAGGGGTGGCAGTGATGTGCAGATGATGCCAATGTTTACCTCGAGTGATGACCAGTAAGCCGCCTGTGCGTTGTCCTTTGTAATATTGTTGGATGTCGCTGCGATATAGACAGAGTGTAGGCGAAGGACACCGACAACGCAACCACTATCGGAAGTTAGCAATAATTCATTGCCATGATCCAAAAGACTGCACTTACAATCCACCCAAGGCAAACACGAAGAGTAGAGCTCTCTTTTGCTTCTGAGGCATGGTCAAGCTCTTGATAGCGAATATTGGTATGCCGACGATAATTATGTCGGTGAAGATGACAAAGCCAGCTGCAGAGTACCACCACAATAATAGATTGATACACGTGCCTTCGAGGGACTTGTTCCACATGAAGGCAAGAGGTCTGCATTCGAAGACGTTGACGAAAAGTGATGCAAATCCGAAACCAGAGATCAAAGCCATCATACTCCAGCAGATGATTTGCCGAGACCGCTCAAACAGAAAGCGAAGATACTGTAATAACGCTGACATCTTGATGAACGTGAGCGCCATACCATATGCTATGATGCTGGCCCAGAGATACTGTAACAGTCAGTGTCAAGGTCTGTATAGTGATGGAGCATTTGCAAGATGCGCACCTTAAGTATATATGATATGTCAGCTGGCTGAAGAGTGGTAATTTGATGACCTAAACCATGCACATATTCTAGAATGGAACGTCAGCATACTGCTTTGATAGAGGTGCACCTTTCTTCACGTACGTAAATAGATGAAGATTGTACAAGCCAATGATGACAGATAGGCCAGGATGGCCAAAGCATCGTCGATTCCAAAGCGGCGAATGATAGTACGAGATGCACAACGTAGTACAATCACAACGCCTGCTAATGCCGTAGATGCGATAGAAACGCTGACGGCTAGCGTACCTTGACTCATGATGAAGTTTGAGGTATTCTGTCAATCTCGGGTTGATTGATCTTCAACGTGCCAGGTGACTGTTTCTCTTATACCAATCCAGGGGTACGCAGTGGCCATATGGGAATGTGCAGCAGTCTGGACGGTATGACGCTTTGGCCAGAAGGTGGAACAGATGGAGCATTCTCGATGCCGGTCGTGGCAGCGTAGAGGGCGTGCCCGGCAACATCACGTTCTTTGAGCCGGAAACTGATTGCGTGACAGTTGGACTTAGCTGTCAAGTGTGTGACGAAGTAAAGGTGACCGAATTTCTGGAATGCGATCGTTCCTGCATGGTACCATGCTGTTGGAGCCTAAACAAGGATGCCATTCTTAGCTCTTGATAGCTCAAACGAGCCATCCACAGACCTTTGCACATTGGGAAATCGAGCCAATAGTTCGGTTGTGGTTGTCGCTGAGATATTGTCTCCAATGAATGTGTCTAAGGGAATTGCAAATCCGCTCCTGAAGACTGCGGTGGGCTGAGCTCACTCGTGACAATGTAGGAGAACGGTAAGCTCAGGTGTGTATCTGTGCTCGTTTGACAGTCTTCTGTCAGAGAGAAACACGGAACTCGAACTCAGCACGGGCTGTAAGCGAGGTAGGGGTGTCCGGCCCCATCTGCGGAATTGCCTTGCGAAGCGCTTTTGGGCTTGCCCGCCCAAGCCACCAACCTAGCTTCCACCGGAAGAACGATTCGCACTTGTGGACTAAAACTATTGTCCATTTCCACCTGCTAGGACAAGGCGATCTGCCAGGATGCTAGATGGGTTACCTGTTTGCCACGCAATGTTTGATGGAATGCCTCGAGAATCGGATTGAATACATTGGGCAACAAACTGTCTGGTCTTCGATGTGAGCACTCACCGTCTTCGGTACTATTGTGGACTCAGCCTACACAACAGTTTCAGCTGTGCCTGACAGCTTGACACATGGTATGAGCTCTACGGAAGAACAAATCCAGATTTTGCAACTCTGATTTCAGCTCCATCACTTCTGTCGATGCAGGGGCTCGCGCACTATTGTTTGTGAGAGCCAATGCGGATACATCCTTGTTCGTCACTGTGGTCGCGTTAGATGGGTGAGTTAAGGACAACATTTCCTATTCTAGCCACGGACTGCTTGGGGCGGAGGTCCGGAGGTACTCATCAGCGCACATGTACAATTGCGTTGACGGTCGTCCTGGTCTCAATGGTCGGTATGGCCCCTGCGACGGTACGACAAGGGCAGCCACCCCCTCGGAAATTCGAGAGTGCAATTCTCCGCGGGGGTGGTCGGAAAGACGAGGAGGCTCACATGATCTTGAACGTGGAAAATGCCATTGATGCAAGAAAAAAATAAACGATATTGATATTGATATTGCAGTGTCTACTGATAGATGGGTTGTGTGGTATGTTGACACATACACTAGGTGCTACGTAAGGAATTCTGACCCATGCAATGTGTGACGCGAGCGGCAGGAACGTAACTTGATAGTGCAAATTCCTCGCTGGTCCGACAATAGTCACCCAGCCAGTCCTCTGATCACACCAACAGCCACACCGCGTTCGCGCAATCTCTGAAACGTGCCCATGTCACCATCTACTTCTGCTGGTACCTGAGAACTTCAATGTCCTGTTCGCTCTCAACACGGATGCGGGTAGACTTGATGTCAGATCTCCCCAACAACTGCTCGTAGACACGGCCAAAGTGCGAAGCCTTCACAACGCTGTGTTTCTCTGCATCCGAATCGTATTCGACACGAAGAGCGAGATAAACTTCGTTGAAGCGTACGTTTGTCTCACGCAGAGCCAAGCAGGCGGAAGTGGACAACGAGAATAGAGCGCCTTGCGAGATTGCCGGGAGAGCTTTCACTCCCATCTCTCCCTGTGCGCCAGTACAGATGGTGAAAGAGGTCTCGATACCTTTTTGCTCGAGAAGATAGGGAATGGTCGCGCGGTACGCAGCTGTTACACAGCGTTAGCTTGGACTCTTCTCGTCATCAGGCAAGAATTCGTGAAGAACTCAAGACTCACAGAAGTTAGCATCAAGACTGTACGACAGATATTCGCGCAGTCCGTCCAACGTAGTATCCAGGAGACTTTGATCAGTGTACGATCCACCCGCTAAATCCCGTCAGCGGCCGCATTGCTGGATGGTCAGTCATCTCACTTACCACAAGTGTAAACGTGCTGGAATGGTGGTAGTTCTCCAGCTCTTACTTTGTCAACAATGTCTTGCACACCATGATCGGAGATGATATCAACCTCGACGGTTTGGACGCGTTCATAGCCTTCCTTGATGTGCTCACGCAGCTTGTTGGCCGAGTTCTGGTTGCGCACTGCTGCTATGACATTGCGGCCAGTATACAGAGCTCCCTGAACAGCTGCAACGCCAATGTTTCCGGTGGCGCCAATGACCAAAACCGTTTCGGTTCCTTGTGTTTGTTGAGAAGACATATTGATATTACGTGGTCGTGTTGTTTTGTATCGAAATTTGTGTACTAAAGTGGATGTGCTTGTCCTCTGTCGAAATCTTTGCTGATTTGCTTGTCGACTTCAAACAAGAGTCCGGCCATGTTGAAGCATACATATACGCAATGATGTTCGTCGTCGAGTGTTCTCAGCATTAATCATCTATACGGACCAACGGTCGAAGCGGTCTTCCGCCGAGACGGCCGTGGCGGTAAACCTCGAACTCGGCTCTTTTGGTACCGACTAGGTGAGTTCACACTTGTAAATACCATTGATTAGGGTTATGTTTGAGACCGACTTTGTCGGCTAGACCAGCGGGAAGTGCACCTGCACGCTTGGCCTATGTAACACTCGTTAGTGTAGAAGTGACGTATTTGTAAGCCCCTACTGAGGTCCGACGTCAAGCGTGCTTTTGCGATCAAACACACCGTTGTTGGTAGAAGTCCCATGTATGAGATGTTGATTCTCGACTGTTGTGACGTGTGATCGCAATCGGAGTACATGACTGTCTTAGTAGAATCTTCCCCTACAAACACACTTGTGACCTCGTGTAAGTGCATGAGTTGGGTCGTCCACATTCAGGCATCTAATAATCATATGTAGGATAATCGTTCGTGCGATGAACAATGATTCAAGACGGCTCATATCATACATTAGTTCAGCGGTGCTAACCATAGCAACCATCCATCATGTACAGTAACCCCCAAATTCTAACGCGTAGAAACATGCTCATTGCACCTTCAATCCTCATCTAAGCATGTCCATTGACACCATCACCATACCCGGTCACCCTCTTCAGAGATTCGGTATACCCGCCAACATTTACGTCCCAATTTGCCTCATCGCACATCCACCCAACCACTTCTTCAATCTCTTTCGCAACGAACCGATGCTCCTCCTGACTCATGACCGTGCCCAATAGATCAATAATCATCGTGCATCCCTTCTCTCCTCCGAGACCAGCATTCAGACAGAACGCGATCTCAGGTTTGACTGATGCAGCGAGCATTTGCATGTTGTCGTACTTGTTTGGCGACTGCGAGCCTAGGCCAGGGACCCAGTTGAAGGTGGTGTTCCAGATGGTCTCGAGAACCATGGGACCGTCAGTGTCGCCGAGGCTTTTGATGATGTCGCCCATTGGAGCAGCTGCGTATTTCGTGAGGTTGTCTTGATCATCTTGCATACGACTGAGGAAGGAGAGGACTGTCTCGTCAGGATTGATTTGCACAAGATTGATGACAGTTTCGATTGTAGGACCTGCGACATTGGCGGCAGAATAGTCGTAGCCGAGATCTGCGGACAGGGCAGAGGGAACGAAGGGAAATCGCTCGCGAGACGCTTGGTGATTACAGAACAGTGCGTGGGTGTGCTTGGAGTGATACGCGGAGACAAGAGAAAATGCGGACTTGAGAATGACTGGCGCACTGATCCCGGGATGTGTGCGACGAAGCTTGAGGATAGATGGAACGTCGAAGCTGCTACGAATGCCTTCTTGTCGAGCGTTATCTGTCGACGAATGTACCCAGAATGCTTTGCGATGTGATGCAACACCCTTCAGACGGTTGACGTGCCAATTCACTGCAACTTGAGCTTCTAGAGATGTGCGAAGTGAGTAGTAAGAATCCGTCCAAATCTTGTAGTCGATGTGTTCCGGAGGAGACTTGCCGCCGAGGGTAGCTTCGAGGTCATCACTAAAGATGAGCGCGCAAGAAGCGTCCACGATGGCATGATGGAGGCGCATGAGGATACCGACTCTCTGATTCTCTTCCACGGGTACTAGGTACGCATCGAAGAGGGGTCCTGGAAGGATCGCTGCACTTGGGTCAGGATATGCTTCTGTCATTGCTTTGAAGTCTGCGATTGTCTTGACCGGCTTGTGATCGTGAATTCGCTGGTTCAAGTATTCATCAGTCTGGCACATGATGACGTGCAGAGCCGAATCCGTTTTAAAGGCCTTTTGATTCCAAATGAAAAAGGATGAAAAGACTGGGTTGTTGGCCAACGTTCTACGCATAGCACTCCGTACAAGCTCTGGATCACTCTGCCCGGTCATGTTAGCGATCGTGAAAGACCAGCTGTCCATGATCCCAGTTTGATTCAGTATCGTGGAGAAATCGTAAGCCGGTGTGATATCGGCAACATCGTCCCAGCTGTATTTGTAACTAGCCAGCATTGATTCAATAAATGCTTTCGCACCCTCAAAAGCTGCTGATTTATGCCGAAAGACAACTGAATCGTTCGGTGTAAGTGGTGTCGTACGATCTTTTCGCTTCGGCCTCCTCACTGGAGCTGATGTCTCTCGTGGTCGATCTTGTAGCATCTTGATCTGGCCTGCAATGTTGTTGGCGTCGACCATTTCGGCTAATGTTATCTGCTTTCCAGTCTCCTTAGCGATCATGTCGCGAGTCTTCATTATTGTGATACTGTCGGCAAAACTGGCGAATGAAAGAGTTTCATCGACTTCGTAACCCAATGACCGAGTCCAGATCTTTCGGACAGTTTGAGCAAGTTCATCATTTGAAAGCATACCATTCTGTACGGATTGTGCTTGCTTGTCTCTGAAGCTTTGCACAAGATCGGTCAACTTGTTCTTTTGGATCTTACCTGCCATGGTCCGAGGATAATCATCCAGACCTAGCTCTTTCAGCGCGATGACTTGATCAGGGACGCAGGCAGGTCCTATCAGACTTAGGACATTCTGCTGAATACTCTGTGCGGCTTTGGGATTTGTTTGACCTATGTAGACAGCAACAGGTACCTCGCCTGCCACTGTATCTTTCGCACCAACAATTTGTACGTTGAAAGGAACCATCTCAGGAATTTTCATCAAGACAGACTCAATCGCATTGGGCGAGATGTTCTCACCACCACGAATGATCATCTCTTTGAATCTGCCATTGATGAATATCCGTCCTCGCTCATCGATCATCGCTTGGTCCCCAGTTTTGAACCATCTTCGGCCGTCACTAGGGTCATCGTAGAAATCGCTAGATTTTTTACCAATATAGCCCGAGGCTAGGGAACCACCACTGCAATGCAGCTCACCAGATTGTCCAATAGGTACTGGAACTGTGCTGTCAGGGGGGCATACGCGCACTCTTGCTCCAGGCGTTGGATACCCTACAGATACCAAGTCGTCTTTCACGAAATTCTCGAATGGCTCTCCGTTTGTGACAGTGACACACCCTTCCGTCATACCCCAAACGTTGTCGACCTCTTTGCATCCAAATTCGTTGACGCAAATGTCAATAATGGCTGGTGAAACGTTCGCCCCGCCTAGACCGACATTTCTCAAGGATGGTATTCGTGCGCCACCGGTCGACTTTGCTGCAAGCAATGCGTAAACCATGGTCGGAACTAATCCTGTTTCCGTGCATGACTCACGGAGCAGTGTATCCATCATGTGCTGCGGGTCGAATGCAGCTCCAGGATGCACAACGGCTGCACCAGAAGTATGAGCGAACAGCCCCCAAACCAGACCAATAGCGTGATTGTTAGGCGCTACAACGCATATAGCATCGCCTGGAGACCGTGGTTTCTTCAAGACTCTTGTTTCAAGCATCAATGCAAACCTGTCAATCGGAGCACCCACACCTTTGGGTAATGAAGTGGTACCACTGGTAAACAAGACTGAGGAGCCCTCTCCCAGCTCAGCAGCAAAAGCTGGGTTTTGAGGATGTGAGGTTGGTGCGGAATGGAAGACGTCCGGGAAGTTCTCCCAGCTGTCTTTTCTCTCACCATTCACAATGACCCTTGTCAACCGGCACTGGATATCCAATTCGTCAAACTGACTAGCTATCTTCGCGTCGCCTGCCAAGATCCAAGCCGATTGTGATGATTTCCAGCTAAGAGCGGTCTTGATCATATGAATAGCTTCTTGCTTGTTCAATAGGTTTCTCGGATTGATAGGAACCCAAATACAGCCAAGCTTAGCAGCTGACCACATTGCGATTCCACATTCCACTAGATTTGGCATGAAAGAGAAAATTGGCGTATCAGGCCTAACACCACGCGCAAGCAAGGCATTGGTCCATCGATTGACTGCGTCGGCGAAGGCCCGATACTGCAGTCGAAGATATGGTTTCCGTCTGAACTGTTCGTCATCAAGGTCTGTGTTAGGTAGATCCAAATGTCCTTTCGGTTGGTGTGTGCAAACAACAGCAATGTTGTTGGGCCATGACTCTGCACTTGTGACAAACTTGTTCCATAAGGATTGTCCCGAGTACTCAAAGGGTAGACCTTCGAGCTCACTTACACCCGCCATGACCGTAGCTCTTGAGTGTTCGAACGACGTGATGCCAGGAGCAGTGTCATCTTCGTCGAGGAGACGCGGTTCTTTAAAGGTCGCGTGCACTAGCGAGAGTTGCTGTCTAACATGATGGACGCCTTAGGATAGGATATTGAAGCGCCGTCGACGTGGTTGTCAGCAACGTACGAACAGAACCCTGTACACACTAGGAAAACCAGCGTGGCCGATCATCCTACAGAGTGCCACAAATACGCCGCCATGCTGATAATCTGTGTTCGGGTAGAGACCGTTCACAGAATATGATTTAGTTAAAGCCCGGTCTCATTGGAAAACCGTCCGGTTAAGGCGTGCCGAGACACATCATATTACGAGTGCCAGACCCCGACCCGTCAGGTCGAGTAGTGGTCAGCATTTGCGGAGCCGGTCAAACCAGTGCTGCGTCAGATCCTTGAACTCTGTTCGTTGCCAGTGGCACCTCTGAGATTGGAGCGTATCAGTCTTCGTCACTATTCATCCGGCGGAGTAGCCACCTAGTCTTGTACACACTCGAAGTGATATACAGCGGGTATCTCCCTCATCCATTGGACCTCGTTCCGATACGGACCCAGTGGACTTGTGTATTGACTTATAAGTCAGACGGTCAATTATGTTCAGAGCAAGAAAAAGCACATGTTTGTGTGTGGACGCCCTAAAACAGATCTTATTGGGCACTCCAAACACCCAGATCCAGGATCGCCGAACGCCCCTCGAATCAAGCTTTGGGCGATCGTCCAGCAGGGTGATCCCCTGTCGAGCAGGTCGTTGTTTGAGCTTGAGATGACTGTGGCAGACTATTCTTCACCCCTCAATATTACCCACAACGTCTTACTCAGATCCTTATCTTCTAAACACTCGAGAGTTATATCTGTGACCGAACTTCGGTCCCTTACCAGCGATGTTGATTCGAGTGTCTGAGCCTGTAGACACAACCATCAAGCACAAAACAAACATCATTCGATACTCTTTGAACACTGACAGGGATAGTGCGGCAGCAAGATCTGTCCGGCCCATAGGGCTCTTGAATATTGAGTCTCGTAAGTGAAGGCCTTCATAAACTTGACCAACACGTCAACGTCTTTGAGATCCGGTCTGCTCTGTTGACAAGCAGCCTCGACTTGGCTCTCCACACTGACTATTTACGCTGCTGCACATGTGGGCTATTTCAAGTCTTTAGCCTTCTTGGATTATGTGATCGATCATCATGGAGATGCTTATGCAGAGTAAGCGATCCACATCGAAGATGACCTGGGTCATTGAGCTCCCGAACAACCTTAACGCGCTGTTGAATTGAGAGCTTGGTGACGATAATGAACACGGTCACGTACTGCAAATCACAAGTTGCGGCGAGTATGTCACGACGCGTTCAGACCGATTCCAAGGGGGTAAACAGCAATGGACGACATGTAACCAGTCTCGCCGCCGATGCACGAGTCAATTCTCAGCACTAGCTCGAACTTGGAGTCCATGCGATGTCTCAAGGCCTCCAATGACTTATATCATGTTTGTGCCGCGATCCCTGGAATGGCCTTGTAGTCAGCGGCAAAGGCCCGGAAACCTGGTAGCTTCCCGCCCCAGTCTCAACAGTGGGCTTGAAATACAATGCACCAATTTCCGACAGGTAACGACAATATTTGACCTCATCTCCTGCCTTTATGTCAAATGTTCATGTCTCAGAGATATGATAAGAATACCAGTAAGGAGCTTTAAAGTTGAATGATTTGGGCGAGAATAGAACAAAGGTGATAGATGCAGTATTGGAATCTGCTCTCAGACGCTGAAATCTGGCTCCAGCTACCACTGCAAGACTAGCTATCCCGTTTTTGTTACAGTCCGGAGAAGGGATACAAAATCTGTCGAATGTTGCGCTCATGGCTCCAAGAAGTGGCTCCAGATTGTCTTCAGACGTCATCCGAGAAGAACACTGGATTGTATGCAGCTCCAGGGCCATGCAAAATCTCGGCAACTGCTCGATCTCGAGGATCCCCCATGAATAGCTCAGGTGCACTACCACCAAACATGTCAAACTCATCATAGCCATAGAGATATCCATCATAGTCTGGATCCCAAGGCGCAGGTCTACGATGGCTCCTCCAACCATTCTTTCTTCGTTCGGACTTTGTGACTTTCGGCTTATCTCCCTCTTCTGTTTCCCATGCGTCACCGTTGTCATAGTCATCATCGTCTTCTGGTAATTCCTGCTCTGTGGATTTTTCTGCGCTTGTAGCACTTGCACTGTTGCCACTAGTGAGCCTCAAATGATGCGTGGATTGGGAAGCCGACTCTGCTTCTAGTACGGTCATAAATGTTTGCTATATGGCTGGCTTGAATGCTGGTGCATCAGGATTCAGTCCGCTCTTCTGCTTCTCATTCCTTTATGATTGATTTTCGGTGCCATCCTCGAAGAATCTTTTGGCTAGGTTTTGTTGTAGGTTGTATTTGCCTGGTTCGTTTATGCTGGCCATATCGTATAAACTCGCAGAAGTGATGTGTGTAGTATATTAGAGATTGTTTGCGACAACAACCTTGAGTTAGAGGTTGGCAAGTTGTCATTGGATACAGTTGATGGCAAGAAGCGGTATAACGAGTGGAGTCTGATAGGCACTAAGATCCCTTACGAACCCTTGTGCATCCCAGATCAACGCGGTGCCAAGGGCGAGAGACCCTGTACTTTTGACAATTCAGGTGTTACTATTCGTTGATAGGGGTACCCAAGTGCAGCTTTTTGTTTGTTACATCGTTGTCCGTCGTCTCATTTTTGGTGAAGTCTTGATGCCGAAGGCAAGAGAGGGCCGGTCTTTAGCCCGTTGCATACCACCGAGCGTGCTCATCATCACTCGCACTTCTTGTCCCCCTGGAACGCTTCAGCGAAGCGATGTCTATACAAGTGGGCGAGAGGCAGCGTGTTCACTACACCCTCACTATGAATCATAGAACCGATTCAAAGTCTCATTGTGTTGGTACTGGAAGTATGTACCTTTCGATTCCCCACTAAGTGTGCGAGATTCGCTCTCCATCAGGGATTCAGATACGAAGCTCTCAACAGTCCACAACACTTTACAAACCCGGACTTCCTCGCGGAGTTATCGGGGTTAAACTCTCACTACGTCTATCAATACTGAGTCGATTCCAACACACCGATTCGAATTATCCAATGCAATTCACCAAGCAGTATCTCGAGACCTTAAATATTCAAGATCCAGAACTGTTTCCAATAGTCCAAGCAGAGACCTGTCTAGACTCTATTCGACCTTCCTTGAGACTTTGGCGCATTTATCGAGAAACGTCTGTCTAAACGACCATGTCTCACACTCAGTCAGTCGCCATCATCGGTGCTGGCCTTTCTGGCCTGGCTCTAGCCATCTCTCTCCACCAGCAAGGCGTCAATTCCACCATCTACGAATCTCGAGCCTCCCCAATGAACATCGGCGGCGCAGTGACGCTCTCACCAAACTCGCTCCGCATCCTCGAAAACCTGGGTCTATACGCCTCCATCAAGAAGACCGGCTACAATTTCGAGACTCTTGAATTCCGCCGGGCCTCAGGCAAGGTCGTCGACATCTACCCCTTCGGCTCAGTACCCGACAACGGCTACCAAGCCAACCGAATCTACCGCTATGAAGTCATCGACATCATGCTCGAAGCACTCAGGGCCGCAAACATCAAAGTCATCTACGGCAAGAAATTCCACCAGATCCTCAGCGAGACAGACTCCGATGTCACCTTCGAATTCACCGACGGGGCGAAATCGACAGCCAACCTCCTCGTCGGCGCCGACGGCATCCACTCTACCGTCCGCAAATACACATACCCAGAAGCACAGTACGCAGCACAATTCGCGCACCAAGCCGCCCTAGGCGCATCAATCCCAGCATCCAACATCCCTGCCTCAATCCGACCCAAAATGCCCCTAACGATCATGTCAGCCAACCACGGCGCCTTCGTCCTCGCCCCGCAAAGGGTCGACGGATCAGAGTACCTCATCGCCCGCCAACGGCGAATCCCCACCGACCCAACACGCGCCGACTGGGACGCCATCGCCGCCGACACACAGACCACCATCGACTTCCTGCGAGCCGACGCCGAGGAGTTCGGACCCATCGTCGTCGCGGCCGTGCAGGACCTCGACCCGACCCGCCTGACAATCTGGCCGTTCTACGTCGTGCCGAAACTCGACCGGGGCTGGGCGAGCGAGAAGCGCCGGGTCGTGCTGGTGGGGGACGCGGCCCACGCCATCCTCCCGAGTTCCGGGCAGGGGATCAACCAGGCCATGGAGGACGTGTACATGCTTGCGCTGTTGATGAGGGAGGTGATGGAGGGAGTGGTGGGGATGGATGAGGCGTTGGGGTTTTGGCAGGGGTTCAGGCAGGATAGGGTCGAGAAGATTACGGAGTTGTGTGGCCGCATTGATCGGAGGAGGTTGCCGAAGTTGCAGGGCGTAGAGGAGCCCGTGGACAACGAAGAGGGTTGGGACTTAGATTGGTTGTATAATATTGATATCAAGAGGGCTGTGGATGGGTGGGTTGCCGAGAGGAAGGTGCAGAATGACGGGTGAGGATGTGAGCATGGAGACGGAATTCTGCACAAGATGCTGTATGAGTAGATTTTGGTAGCGGACAGAAGCTGTATTCTCACTCGAATCTTCGAGAAGATCTGTCCTGCTGCATCGAGCTCTTTATTTCAGCTGTAGATCGGGCGTCCACAGGCCATGAACACCGCCAGGGCGACTCACCAAGGTGCACAGCAGATCTCATCGCGAAGTCTCACAACTCAAAGCTCTTATCGTTATTTCATTCCTTGATCCCCACTCTCCATCCAACCTTAACCAGCGTCTCACAGTTCTGCTCCGTCGAATTCCTCACCAGATCCTCATCGAGCGTCACCTCACCCTTCGGGTACAGAGTGATGACCGTACTGCCACCGTACTGGAAGTACCCCTGGCACTGACCACGTTTAGTCACAGCACCAGGCTCCTCCATGCCCGGCATCCACTTGATACTGCCGACGAGCATGGCGCCGACCTAACAACCGCCAGCGTCAGCACAGATTCATCTGAATTCAGCTTACCCAGTACTCACCGCAATGACAGCAACTTTCGATCCCGTCGCCGTGCGATTGATGACCGCGACATCCCTACGGTTTTCACAGAACACGTTCAGCGTGCCCTCCTGGTTGATCGCCTGCGGGTTCACAG